>CAJNYU010000027.1:202205-483742 GCA_905331475.1 Rotaria socialis
CTGTAAAAAGAAGAATAAAAATATATGAAATACCTGTTTCTTACTTTCAATACGGTTCGTAGCGTTTCTCAAAATATGTCTTGATCTAGAAAAAAATCCCCATGAGTGTTTGAACTATATAATATAACAAAAACTACTCGAACTATCGGATAAGGAAATAATTTCAAATGAAAATAGAGATTTGTCAGCCAAATTTTCTGAGAAAATAGCTGATATTTTTAAGTTTCTTCATAATTGTTAATGATATACTTCCTTCTGTAACCCTCAAGATAAGAATGATTATCGTGAAATAAGATTCCTCTCTTTAAAATGTGATTCCATCTCACGTTTGTAAAATTCTTGAAGTTTCACATTATCATGGTAATAAGATTCAAATACAATGATAGAAATAGTCAGCTTGGTTTCATTATATTCTTACCAGAAACTTAAACCCGAAAAAAAATGGGTTATTTATCTATTTCCGACTCCTGATGAAAATTGATTAGAAATAATTATATTTTGGGTTTTGCATCAGACATTCGCATGCAAAATCTACATATAACTATGGGTGTTAATTTATATTTATTTATGAAATAGAAGTAAAGGAAACTTTTATTTGTTTTATTTTATAAAGATAAAATATAGACTAATGAACATTTTTTCCGATGACAACTTGATATTTTATTTTTTCTAGATAAGCCAAAAAATAATAGCATCGTAGATGCAAAAATATACAAGCTAGGATTTTTGCATAGAATGTTTTTTAATATCATCCGCATTTTTAACAATATTTCATATAGAAGTGTTGTTGGTAAAAAGAAAGTACGCCGATCAATATATCTGGTTATATTAGGCATTTCATTATTTAGCTACCAGAGAATACAAGTTTCTTTATTCGTTATTTTACCTCCTTTTTTAAGACTAAAGATTTTATTTATATTTATTTTTTAAATTTGATGTTTATCTGTACTCTTAATCATAAAGAAAAAGGAAAAAAGTAACACCGCTACGCATGACTTTTCCCGTGATATCTTTATTTCCAACATGGAAGCGAAATTAAACACATTCACTATAAAAAAAAAGACTAAAATGCTGACCGTGAATTTTTGCAATACTTTCCTTCATAAAATAAAGTAAACCTAATTAAAAATCAGACTCTGTCAAACACTGAAGCGAAACATAATCTTTTAAAAAAATTGACTGCAATGAACTCCACTCAATAGTTCATGTTGAAGAAGAAGCTTCTTGTCAGTGCTGAAAAATTACTTTTCCAGTCTCTTCTAAAACTTTTGAGAAGCTTTAAAAACTCTTATTAACCGTATACAAACTTTAAAATATGAATTCCGCTATAGTTTTTGTGTGAATATTAATATCGAATTTTATTGCAAAAGTCAACTTTTTCTATAAGGGATGAAGGTTAGAAAGAAAAGTTATCACCTAATATCGAGATAACTTCTCGTATGGTGTTTATTTTTTAATTCAATTTCTAACGTTATTCTTCATTGTAGAAACCAACTATGAATGATGATAATAATCTTACAGACTGGTCGTTTAATCAAGAGGATGTATTCGATTACAAAACAATATCTAATGACAATAAAATCTTCGATCAGTTTATGATTCAAGAAGCAACTCACATATACATTACTCAACAAAGATTGTATCATTTCTTTCAGAAAAGAATGGCAATTAAATCACAAGGTAATCTAATATATTGCTGTTTCTAGTAAATCTTTTTTCTGAATCTAATTTTATTGTTAAACTATAGATTCTAAGGTTATTTGAAAAATGTTACTTGCTTCCCAAAGATAGATTAGTCAAATATCAAAGGAATTCTTTCTCTTATTTATTTTTAGAATTTTGGATAGAGATTTTTACAACTGGCTTCCTATACTAAATTGTTTTTTTTCTATGAACTTGCCAATCATATTCTATTTTTATTTCTTTTTGTTGAATTTATTATTAATTTTATTTTTCTTATTATTGATTTATTTACGGGCTTCGCTTCCTTCATAAATTTATCTATAATAAGTCCTCAACAGATCTTAACACTTCATTCTGTATTGGGATAAACACAAAAACTCCTATATTGATTATTGGTGAAATTTTTAGAATATCTCAGAACCCTCAGGGAAATCCAAGGATTAGTTTTAATATCGCTGAACGTCTTTTCGTTGCCAAGAAACTACAAGAATGGGATTTTACATTTGTTCTTGGTTGATAGGTAGACGTAACCATCGATTTTTGAATACCCATTGTTTATGTAAGTGTACTCGTATATCTTTGAAAATTCTCGTCATCAGTCGTAATGGATATAGAGGATTGAAGAAGATGCAAACCGTCGACTTAAAAACCATATCACTATTTTCTCTCAAAAAAAAAGATGTATAAATTCCAGAGGAGGATACCATTTATTGAAATTTCGTTTCTGAAATACAATGAATTTTCTGCACTTGAACTTCACTTGAATAAAATAGTTTCTATTATTGAGCATATTTTGGATAATATTCTAACGATTATATTAAACTAAATTGTAAGTAACACCGAAGACGCTCCCACCCTACACTTTAAGTCACAAAAACTGGTGATTCTAGCAAGTGATTGCGAATATAGTTCGCGTGCAAACATTAGCCTACTGAAAAATTTTGATTATCACTCTTGAATCAAGAGTTTTCTCATCTTTTTTTATGATGGTTATAAAGATTTCGAAAGTAACATATTTAACTTGTCGAAAACTGTAATCCTTCGTCATCAGTAAAATAGTACCTGTGTGTTTTGAAAGGATGCTTCATTCATTATTTATTTGATTAGAGGCAATCCGTATCAGTAGTATGTATATGTGTATAAAACGTCACAGAGTAGTATTTTCTATAACAGTATTTCAGAACAGAAATACCTATGAATCGTACGCCATAGTTCATTTTGTCTTGAAAAAGGTTCGGTTTTCAATCCGTTATGTGATTTATATTTCTCTATCTTCTCCCCGAAAGAAATGTTACTCTATAGCGTTAAAATAGGACAATATATTATGGCTGATGGGAAAACGACATAGGATATATTATTGATTTCTGATGAGTAAAGTTTTCTTGTTCCGACCCTTCTCTAAATGCTCTGTTTCTATTAAATTGTTGCACAGTAAAATGAATTTTTCTCTGTTTATTCATCTGAATAGCGTATATAGTATATCTGGATTTAATATTCATAATAGATATTCACAAGTTCATATTTCAACTTCAATCAACACTTGAGTGGCATTTGGAGCAATTGTATGAGTTCACGATGAAAACTCGAATAATAAAATTATTATTTGATAGCTTCGTTAATAGCTTCAAAAAGTCGAATTTAGAAAATGATGAAGACTTAATAAATAAGGTACACTGGCTTGTCAACTACATAAAAGAATCAAATTACGTAGGTTTTCTTGTTCTCTACTATTATATTCGAACCTAATATATTCTTTTCTTTTATTACAGAAACCCAGTGGTTATAGTCATTCATTGGATTGAATGAATTTATATATTTTGCTGGTTTCTTTGTCTTTTTCTTGTATATACCTTGTAATCCTAATCATATTACTTATTTAATATAATGGATGAAGGTCTAAAAAATCATCTTAATTCTAAGAAAACTTCCAGTTTCAAAAACATTATTAACTTTAATTTCGATTTTGCACTTTTTTATTTGCTTATCTTAAATAGCGACTTCGTTTATTGTGCAGAAAGCTCAGAAGGTGAATATTCCTTGCATTAAATTCCAATAAAAACAATAGGTTATGACGGAGAAAAATAACGTTCCATATGTGCTATATATAACACATAGCAGCGTCTTTCCACTGTTAGCAATAAAGAGAAGCCATATTTCTTGTAACAGACCATCTATATGAAATTGAAATGAATTGCTTTTAAATAGTAATAGACTGATGTATTTAAAAGTTTCATGACTATTCATTGTCTAGTCAAAATATTGGCTTATTAATTCTTCAGGTTCACAGATATATCCAAATGGTAGTTATTATTAAGGAACATCAATATTGATTGATGATTATGGAAATAGTGGTGTTCATATTTGGACATGTTCAACAGCTACAGGTTCAACAAAATGAGATCTTATTCGTTATCGTCTTTCAAAGAACAATGACCATTCATGGTCGCCATTACAAGAAAAACTTTATCAACAGAAAACAATCAGATATCGAAGGACTCTAAAAGAACACAAACATATGATCTCTTTTAATGTGAATTTTCGTTTTATCAATAGCATATTCTCTATTGTCAACGAAAAAACATCTGTTAGCTCTGAACTTCAATGCAAAAAAGTAGATCATACCACGAATCTTTCCTTATGAATTAAATTAATCTCTCATATTATCATTGAATATATTTCGATTATGTTTTGTATTCAGAAAGTAAGAATTAAGAACAACAACAGAAAGCAATCTTATAACACTTTTCAAAGCTTAGAACTTATGAATCAATTTTCATTGACATGCAAAAGAATTAAATAGTTACTTCTCATAGTGACTAAAATGACTTGTTTTTGCATATTGTATTGATGAGAAGATCATTCGATCGATATTATCTCAATTTTTTATATTATTTATTCACTGACTTCTTTGAAATATATATTAACCATCATTCATGCTATAAGATACACGCACACAAGCCCATAGTGAAAAAACAGAAAATGAAAAAAGAGAAATAACATATTTAAATCAAAGAAAGAGAAAAATAGAAGGTGATTATATATTTTCAATATACACTACCAGTTGATTGATGTTGTTTGGTCCGTTGTGCTGCAGCGACTTGTTCTTCTTGTTGAAGACAATCAGCGAAAGCTTGTAAACGTGTTTGAAGTTCATCTAATAGTTGTTGACGTTGTAATAAATTAGCTCGCATATCATTAACAAATTTTTCTTGATCGTAGTCAACTGTATCTTGCGCTTGTTTAACAACTGTGCGTAATTCACGTGTAAGTATTGGCTCTTTATTAGTTAAAATCTCTTGACATGCATCAAATAAAGCTTCTTCATATTCTTGTAAATGCTCAACTTGTGCAGCATACGAAGCTAATGCTTCATCTTGCTCATCATTATCATCATAAGCATTTAAATCATCATTTGATGATGAACTAATACTATCATTGGAAGATGCTGAACCATCACGATGCTGAGGATAGTGATGATGATGATGACGACGATGACGAGGTTTATTTTCTTTATCATAATCGATAGATGAAGCTAAAATAATTACAATCATAAAAACTAGTTATATAAGATTATCTCATTTAACCTTTCGATTCATGGTCCATTTTAGTTTCATCATCTTCATTTGATACAGATCCACCATTATCACTTGCTCTTAATTCTTTTACTCTATCGGCATAACGCAATGTATTCATTGTATTTTCTACATCAGAATGTGTTGGTGAAACCATTGCAATCATACAAACTTTTGATTTATCTCCAATAAACGAATCTCGCAATACTTTTGTTAATGTTGAACCACGAAACGGTACATGACTGCCATCACCGCGTCCCAGAGCACGAATACATTCTTTAAGTGCTAATAATGATTTATTGATTTCTGAACCTTCCATACGTTGAAGACGATCACCACTTGCTGTATCTTTACCACGTTCAGAACCAGCTAAATCAATTAAAGACATTTTACCAACTTCTTTGACAATACGACGAGGTACTGCAGGATTATTATGATTATTGTTACGAGATGATGATGATGATGCAGAGACATTTGTATGAACAGATATTGGCGTTGAAGTTTTTAAAATAATTTGAAGAATGGCATGAGATCGAGATGAATTCGAATTAGCCGCTGTTGTACCAGATGTTCGAATACTCATACCATCTAAATTATAGAACGTGATTAGCATGCAAATACATTGCCATTGAAGTACTTTGCAATAAAAATCAAAGGTTTATTTGTTTAATTTTTAGAAAATTTCTTTTCGTGTATCTGTGGCTCATGAATAAAATAAATTTTTATCTAAAGCATATTATTGTTTTGATTGGAGTATTTTGTTTAGTGTCGCTTATATTATCTATTAATCATTTAAATAAGCTGCTGTAAAAGCGAAATAAATCGTTTTTCAGCGATGAAATAATTTCAAGTTGACTTCGATATACGATTTTATTTATGTTTCATTGTTACTGTTGCAATTTTGTTGATTGCTAAATTGATGAAATTAAATTAATATTGCTTCTTTTAGAAAATTTCTAATGGCAATATTATTTTACTGATGTATAATCATTTTGAGTCTGAATAAATCAAAGTTATAAGTTTCTTTGTGACAATCTACAGCTGTAATTTTTCAATGTATATCATATGTATTATTTAAAAGAAAAACAATAGAATGAAGATTGGATTTGCTATTCTAATTATTCAATGAAACTTTTCAAAATCACACAACATTTCTTTTTCTTTTTCAATGAAGAAATACTATAATCTATTCCTATTAACTGTTTTTCTAACTTATAGTTGTGACAAATCAGTGAGAGAGAGAAAAAACAAGCTTTGAAAAAATCAGTTCTTAGAAAAAGAAAATCTCCTGGGATGATTAATGCTCACGCCACTTTCTATCATCTATCCTGCGTAAATCTGCAAATTAATTTTTATAGATAAACAATTTAACAACATAGTTATTATCTGTATTTATTTTCACTATTAAGATAATTTTTTTTTCGTGTCTATTAGAATTACGACAACAGAATTTGCTCTTATACTATAATTATAATGTATATTCTACTCATTAACGACCACTAATATTTGCAATGAAGATTAAGAAAGAATTTAATGCGTAATAAAATTCAATTGATAATAGTATTAGAAAATTTTCTTTTGAATCATAAAATATTAAGAAGAAAACGAAAATTGGAAAATATTTTCTTACGTTGAATGATATTCAATACATCTTGAACAGATTTAACTTGTTGTTCTTTTCGATCACATACTTGAACAAGACCTTTTTGATCTTCTAATACACGTAAACGTTTTTTGTTATTCAGTAAATCAAAAACTTTGCCACAATATATTTCATAAAATGTAACAAATATTTCTACTGATGAACGATGTTGTGGTAATGATAAACGATGAAATATATCACGTGCTGTTTGAGCATAAATTCCATGTGAATAATCTGTCTTTGCTGATGAAACATCACCACCCATCGTAAATGTTTTACCTAAATCAATAGGATAATAAATAATGAAAATGTGAACAAAATGTTATGTTCACTAACCGGAGCCTGTTTGACCATAGGCAAAAACAGTTGCATTACCACCATTAAAAATAGTATCAATCAGTGGTGCAGCTGTATAGCGATAGACCAGATCATTTGAAGCTCTTTCGTCGAATGTATAATCAAATCTGCATAAATTTAAAATAATAGATTGATTTCATTCTATTTTACAATGGAATTTTCTTACTTAAATGTTTGATTATCAAGATATTTGGTTAAATCAACTTTTGACTTTGGTACATGGACAAGACAATGATCTTTATTTGGAATGGTAATAACATCATTATCTTTTTTAACTATTTCACGTTTATTTAATGGACGTTTTCGAACAGCTACACATATACGTAAATCTTTTTGATCAAATTTATGTTGACTCATATTAGAATTTGTTATTGGTGTATAATTTAATGTTGAACGATAGTCTAGTATCATTTGTCCAAATGGACCATGTAGACCAGCCGATGGTGTTGGTGGTTCAACAGCAACTGATACAGCTGTATTCTGTGTTGTTGTTGTTGCTGTTGCTGTTGTTGCTGATGCTGATGAGGATGATGATTGTTGTACAACATGAAGACGAGAAAGACGGCGATCACTTTTGTTATTGGCTGGTAATGAAATTGGTAACTGTGGTTGTTGTTCAACTATTGGTGTCGGAGGTGGAACTGGAGAAGATGGTGTGGCTATTTTTGTCGATGAAGAGCTTGCTTGAGCAGTAGGACGACGGATTGAACGGGTAGTAGTAGTAGTATGGTTTGTACTCGAAGGTGCACCACTTGTTTTTGAATGTGTTGTACCTGTGATTGTACTACATATTGAAGAAAATAAAAGAAAGCTAAAGAAAAAGAAAAACAAATAGATGTTGTACCCATTCAATGGTGGAGGTGGAAGTGGTGTTGAAGTTGTTTGAATAGACACCGGGTGTTGTTGAATTCTTTGTAATAATTGTGGTGGAAGTGTTGGCGGTGGTCGAGAATTATATTCACGTTCTAATGAATCAATGTCTAAAGTCAACCGACTAGATGATAAACCACTTGGTGGGACGGAAATAGCAGCTGTTGGTCGAACTGGTTGATTGATAGCTGTTGTTAGTTGTTTAAATGATGAATTATGTCGTAATTCATTATTCAATTCAAATACGAGATCAAGTAAAATTTCTTTTCCTTTAACTTCACCATGCTCATTCCATTCGACACCAACAGATTTAGATTCAGGTGAAAGTTGTACTACCTTAGCTAAGTGAATTCGACCATCAGAGCGTTTTATTTTGATTGATGAAGAAACTTGAATCAAACCAAACATTGGATCCATTGATATCGACATTTTTTTCTTGTTGTGCTTTTACTGTTTATACAAATGTCGATAAAGCTAAAAAAAAGAAGATAAACAAATCTATTAACCAAATATTTAATCATGTGAGATAATTTCTCGTTGCAATAACGAATCAAATAGAAGAAAATATATCAGTTGTGAAACATCGATTATTCAAGGAGTAAAGGCACCAACTGGTTTAGAATATAAGAAAAGACGTAGAAAAGACTCACTACTCATGGTGACGCATCAATTTACACAGTTGGTTTTGCTTTTCTAGTTTGATTGCTATGTGAATATATCGATGAGGATGACGACGAGGTGTTTATAGTTGTAGCTACTACAGTCGACGAACGATGCCGAACATATGACTAACGTCTGAATGGAGAAAAAAATATAGTGGATGTTAAAGCAAGGGAGAAAGAAGGAAAAATAGAAGAGCAATGAAAGACGACGATTGCGCGCTTTTGCTAGTGTTCAAAGATTTATTTCTCGCGTTCTACGAAAGAACGAGAAGAAAAAGAAGTGACTTGTTGTTCGACGTTGGCGTGGATGACCTTTGTATGCTTATATATATATACTGGTGTGTGTAGTAAGGGAGAAGGATTGATATAAATAACAAGCAAAAAATCTGGACGTTCAGTAGGCAGAAGAATGAGATTTTACTTTATCAACAGAGTTGAAAAGTAACAAAAAAAAGAGCTGATGAAATTGATTTCTTTTGTCTTTGTGAGTATGCGACATATTTTCACACAATCAATAACATAATCTCTGGGAGGAAGATTGCTTTTTTTTTGTTGCTTTTGTCATGTAGCCGAGTCATTGTTCATATAGAATACCAAAGTTAATAAATTAAATTAAATCATTTATAATTATTCATTGAAGCATAGATAGAGCAAGATTTTTTTAATGATATTTTCATTGGTATATATTATGTCGAATATCGTTTTTCTTCTAATCATATGAACATACTTAGTATATATATAAGTTCTATTAGATATTGAAATATTAATTTAAAAAAATATTGTTATTAATTGGGAATTTGAACATGTTCATTTTTATGCATTAAAATTTAATTGAGACGAGAAAATTTATTTCTACAGACTTATGAAATATAATAACGGAATCAGTTGCCAGAACCTAAAATTTTAGCACTTTTGAATTATTTTCGTTCATCAATTATTATTATGAGTACATTCATTCGCGATCTAGCCTTTCTACTATTGTTCTTTTTTATTCTTAGATCTAGTGATAACCACTACTGAAACTGTTCAATAGGATATACCTATATTGCTCAACTTTTGAATAAAAAAAATCTATTTTTATAGCAGTTTTGCATAATATTATCGTTAAAAACAAAAGACTAAATATTGACAATATGTATCAGAAATTTATATGTATCGTTTTAAACATCGAGCCACGTCTGATAATTGCAGGCTAAATAATATTAGATTGTTTATGAAAAACTTCTATGAAATCGATAGAAAATAATAAGCTGAATATATGCAATAGACTGAACGAACATAGAGGGATCAGTATTCTATTTTCTACAGTTTGAATGAAATATAAAACTAAATGTACAAAGAGAAGAATATAAAGTATATGATCTTGTATATTGAAGAGAGCAAGTGAAGTTTCGTTATGTTTTGATATACCATGTATTATATAAAGTAACTTATTCATTATACTAAGAACACGAATAAAAAGAATGCGTAAAATACTTGCACACACAGTTTTTCATGCAATTCGATTAGTTGAATTGATAATTCAGACTTTTTATTTTTACCATAACGATAAAGTCAAAGTTAAAAGCAAGGATTTAAAATTTACACACACCTTGTCTCTTTTTTTGTGATAATAAGAATAAAAGCAGATTATTTTTGAAGTTCAGTAGAAGAAAGAAAATAGCTGGTTTATAGAGTTTTCGAAGAGGCAATACGTTAGGTAGTACAAAATAGATAAACCTATAAACAGTAAAGAAATGAATGATATAATATATGAGTGCCGATGTGATTATCGAATTTCATAGTAAATAGTTAGAATCATAGTGACGTGATTAGAAAAACAGAACACAATAACACCTCAATTGGACGTTACGACACAAAATATTCATCAGAATACTGTATATAGTATTATTATTTAAAAACAAGCATCGACTAGTTGCTATAAAAGGTTTTCTTGTCAGAATCTCGAGGTTGACATCATTGTAATATGTCCGGCAACACTGAACAACCGCAAGTTAG
The DNA here is from genome assembly GCA_905331475.1 of Rotaria socialis. Classification (NCBI taxonomy): domain Eukaryota; kingdom Metazoa; phylum Rotifera; class Eurotatoria; order Philodinida; family Philodinidae; genus Rotaria; species Rotaria socialis. Next base: position 212,990 of record CAJNYU010000027.1, read on the forward strand.
TTTATCATTGATGGATGAAAGCGAAAACTCATCTTCTGACAAGGTTAAAAGAAACTTGAAAACACGGCGTCCACGAAAAAATTATTTCTCTGAAGAATACATTGTTGGATATGGCGTGCCTGCTCTAATTATTATTTTAGTATTGGTTTTCATCATTCTGGTATTCATTGCTATTCAAAGATATAATAAAAATTGCGTACCCTCAAAAGAAAAGTCATGTCGAAGCATTATATGGTATTTCACTTAACGGGATCAAAACTATTATTATTTTTTAATTTGAATTGTAACTACTATCGGTAGTGATCTAATTACTGGAGACTATTTTAATATGATTACCATAATTGAATGAAATGTAATGAATTACTTTTAAGTCGAAATAAAATAAATTCTAACAACTTTTGTGTACATAGTTTCATAAATATTCATCATAGCAAATACAGAATCCTCTAGATAATTTTACTGAAAGAATTATTCAACGTCACTGTTAATGGTAGTAAAGTTTGAGATTAAAATGTTTTTTTTTATATCATATTTTGATTGAAATAAAACATCATTTAATTAGCTTACGTTTGATTCTTACCAGCTATTATTGAAAACACAACCGCATTCTAAGTTTTTGATACTCATTCAAAATCTGTACATTCAAAGGCGAAGATAAAACTTTTACAACGTTTTAAAAATTCATTTTTCACGGGAAAAAACGAGTAAAAAACTAGTTTCATTACAATACTCGACATCCTAACATATTGCTTGAAATCAATTTCTTTTCGTTCAAAATATCTCATTCAAAGAGAAAAGACATGTCTCTATCGTATGGAATATCATTCAAATATTTTTGCACTATTAATATGCAGTCCGCATGTGACTAACACTAACAGTGTTGCAACCATTGGTCGTATTGAATAACAAGAGTTTTATACAGTTATTTCACTTCCAAACTTTATTTTTTCTGTTGTCAATCTTAATACTTTAACTAACATGTATGACCACTATTTCTTGAACAGATGAAAATCAAATGTTTTCTTCTCGATCAGATGACTTGTTTCCAGGATGTAGAATATTAGATAAAAATAAAATAGAAGGCCTTCCATGCGCTCCTTATGTGTACCTTATTCATCTCGAAATACATTTCATAATTACATACATGTTCAGTAAGCAGACGAAAATTATACCTAGCAGTTTTTATATAAATTGAATTGTATTTCTGAATCATTGTATTCATCATTGTGGTGGAATACAAAGAGAAGGGAGATACAAAAACAACCAATGTTGAAAATCAATATATTTCCATCCTTGACAATTCCTTCAGCGTGATTATTGAGACCAAAACATGTAGCATGATCTTTTCTTTGTTGAAATATCACACTTGAAATCATGTTATTATTTTTCGAGTGAAGGACACAGAAAATACATGGGATTCGTAACCAAAATGAGAAATTACTAATTAAACATGTTTGGGAACGGTATTGATCTCAATCGCTATTGAGAAGACCGAAACTGAAACTGAAGAGTACAGCCTAATGTTCGCTTATTTGGAGCTAATCACCATGTACCTATCAAAACAAGTGACACTAGTCGATTGATTGAATAAAAATACTTAATGGAAAGCTTTTTTTGCATTAATTAAGTATCAGTTTTAAAAATTTCCTCTCTATCGAAACAAAGATTAAACAAAGTCAAATCATTTAGATCGGGAATAAGACTGGCACTAGAAAAAGAACTATGAATACTAAAATCTTTCGATCTCACAAATGCTTAGTTTTGAAAATGCTATAGATAACTAATTATGCAAAAGCAAAAATAACTGAGTGACAAACGAAATATATAAGAGTATAACTATAGAATTCTAATTGATAAATCAGTATAATGATAAACACACCATATTAACAACGTTCAGTGAAACTCAAAGTCAGCACCGTTTGAAATATTACATTTTAATTATTATCCTTTCGCATATGTAATTTCTCTCTTTTCATTTTCTAGAAACTAATGTAGAAAGTCGATGGCTTTAACGACTACTTTTCAATTTAAGTAATACTATCATGATTAAAAAGTAGTCTTTTAAACATTTTCATTTGTATGAGTAAAATAATTTCTTTTGACACAGGTTTATTTTATATATCCAAGATTTATATTAATATTTTAACTTATTGACCAAAACCATTGATGAAAAATCAACGGCGTCGGCCGAACTGGCGGAAAAGGAAAATGTCGAAACCGGTAATTGCGGAAGGTGAAAACGTCCAACAGGATAACGTCGAATGGAAAAGATGTCTATAGAGAACAAAATATCTTTTTGAGTTGGTATTGGTTTTTAGTGAGATAAGTTAAATTCGTTGTTCTCCTCGTCTATAGTCTACACTTGTTCATTGCTAGCGTATACCATATATATATATAAGTCAGTCTGGCGAAAACAACTAACAAATAATTCTCTCTTCAATCGTTGGCAATGCACACTGTCCATTGGACAGTGAAATATCATTCTTAACGGCTAATAAAGGTAAACCATTACTAGTGTTTAACCAATATATGTTCACATGCAATAAAACGTCCTCATCAAAAAAGTATTGGGCTTGTATTGAACATAGATGCGACGTACATGTGTACGCCAATTTAGAAAATAAAATTTTCTTTTTCTTTAAAATTATCAAAAAACTCAATTTTCGACATTTTCATTTTCGACGTTTTCCCTTTCTGCCTTTTCCACCAAAACCGTGTTGACTTATTTTAATGATGACGAACTCCAAATTGTCATAACGTATTTTACAGAATACTTTTCAGTCTTCCGTTTTTTTTCATCGTAGTATATGACAAGTACATCATACATATTTTAGAATAAACAAAACAGATTCAGTTAATCTTCGCTTATAATAATGAAATTTAAATCATATTTCTTCTTCTTGCCGATTTTATTTGGCAACAAAAACAACGAGAAAGAAAGAAAGCACGTAAAACTTGGCAATGATATCACGGCATATGCTGTTTACTCGTTGTCCACGTTGGCTGTAAGTAATCCTAAAACAATGATTAAACACATCAGTTTAAGTATGATGCAAAAACTCAAACCAAACCTTTAAATGAAGGAACTCGAACAAATGTAACCAATGTATAAAGTTTGTGTAGTGAATCTTCATCTTCGTTGCGTTGTCGAGCTAATCGAACTCGAACACGATAAGGAACATGACTAAATAAAATAATTTGAAATAAAAATAAAAATAAAAATAAAAATATACTTGATTCCTTGAGACCAAATTTCCTTGTTTAATTTTGAGTCAATACGGACATCTGGTGTTTTCATCATTTTTTCGGCGAATTTCTTTAGTTCTTTAATCGCACGTGGTGCTCGCTTCTTGAAAGCACTATTTCAAATACAAATCAAACAGTAAACATTCATAGAAAGATTGAATTGAACTTACATGCCGTGCAATCGTTTATGTAAATTAACTGTATATTCACGAGTAACAACCTCATTTGTAATTTGTTTTTTGTTGCCACCACTTTCGCCTTTCTTTGTTTTAGTGCTTGCCATTGTGAATTAGACACTTGATCTAGAACAAAAATGGTAAATAACACATAGTTATAAACACTCAGTGAACACACTGCTAGCGAAACTTCATCATAATGAAAATGAAACGAAGAAATATATATATCTTTGAAATAATTCACGATAAGTCGATTCGATCATCCAATCGTTATGCGATCGAAAATGCATAGAAAAACCTCTCGAAAATGATCCTTAAATGCATTGTTAATGACACCTACAGGAAAAAAGTTCGCTTGGTCAGACGACAACAAATCTTCTTTCAAAATTCGAAATAGCAGTACAAGACCATATCCGATGTCTAATTCGACTTCGAATATAAATGAAAACCTGAAGAACTATTTACAGTTCGAAAATAAATGCAACAAGGATGCTTCCATGTCGAAAGCAACTCAAAAAGAAAAAGAAAAACTTAACTGAACGACACTGTCATATCTGAAAGTAGAAATAGAAAAAAGTATTTATAATTTTATAAATTCAACATGGTACTCTTCTCGGAAAGCACAATTTTAAATACTGCGAATTATTATTATCAATCATCACTTGTAAATGATGAACATTATAAAAAAATATAGATAATAATCTATTGTTTGTTAAAACAATCATTTTTATAACAATTTTACAAATAGAAAAAAACGAAATACCCATAGTACATGTACTTAATTTGTAGTGCATCGCAATATTGTTTGAACATACTGACGAATATTCTGTTTATTAAGGGGGGGGGGGGGGGGGGGGGGGGGGGGGGGGGGGGGGGGGGGGGGGGGGGGGGGGGGGGGGGGGGGGGGGGGGGGGNCCCCCCCCCCCCCCCTTCAAAATTCGAACTTGGCAATACGACATGTTATGATGTTGAAATTTTCTGCACATGATAGTTACTAGTCAGCGATGTGCACAAAAACAATTCAGCCTTCTATCTCTTTGTTTGGGGTAGTTATGATGATTTTAATATGCACATATATCTAATTTTGGGTCTTTTCGAATCTCCAACGAAATTCTGTCAAAACAATGCACAAAGTTTATTCATTCTTTTCTATTGTATAGAAGACACTTGGGGCTAGTGACTCTCGTGGCACTTTTTTGTAATTTCTTCCTTCTTTTCTCTTGAGACTTGCATGAATTTGAAAAATTTTCAAATATACAAAAAACACCCGAGTTCTATTAAAAGAAGAGTACGCTTTTCTTCATCGGTAATGATTTTCAAAAAAAAACGGCCACGAGAGTCACTAGCTTTAAGTGATAACTTTCAAACAAACAAAAAAACATTTAGCTTCATCCTTTGTTTTAATAGACAAGTCTTGGAGATGCTTCGTCAAACCCACACTTTAAGAAAACTTGAGAACAATCTGCTGGAATTGTTTTTTGAATGATAATAAAATATGCAATGATGTATGAGAATCAGCATTTGATTCTGACCAAAACAGATTAGTTCGTTTTTCGCACAGGTCAAAAAACCTTTTTCGAAGAAAACATTTTTTGCCGTAGACTCCCGGGTAACGAAAAAACGTTTTTTTTTCAATTTCTGTCCAAACTTAGATGATTCTTAGGTTATCGACATCGCTGATCACGAATATGATGTTCATTTTGCTTCAAAATACTTATGGAAGTGGGATCATAGATGTTGCCGAACATCACAAGAAAGCTTAATAATAATTAATTGATTTAGATAGCACGTACTGTACACTAATTTACATTCTGTTGTCTGTAAAACCTTTTTCTTTTTTAATCGTCGTTTTTTCACACAAAAAACAACGATTAAAAGAAATTGATTTTCTTTGTAGTGGATGTAAAAGTTTTTTTTATCGAAAATTAACCTTTTTAGAAATATAAAGTCTGAAATTCCTATTGATCCTTAACGTACCCACCTCAAAGAAGTCGAAAATGCACTCATCTGGTTTTCATCATTCTGACGAAAATTTCCAATTTTGAAGGGGAGGAGGGAGGCTTAACTTATTCAGGATTACACGAATTAACTTTCTCAATCATATTTTCCAAGATTTGAACATGGTTTTATCATAATTACATGGTTATCCGTTATTTTTAACTGCTTAAACCTGCATTTTGTCCGTGATTCTCGCTAAAAATAGCATCCTTCAATCTAGTTTAACATTCTGTATGCAGTGCAAAACAAGAAGCTAGTATAATAGCACACGTGAACAAATTTCGATAGAAAGTATCGACTCTAATGATAATTTAATTTACGTATCATTAACCATACTAGGCTATCATGTATCAAATGGTACGATCTGTTTAAATGTGTGACACCGCGCATTGTATACACGTTTTGCCGCCATGTGGAGTTTTTAAAGAAAAAAAAAGCTTTTTCCAATACCTTTTTTTTGGTTATTGACTTGCTTGCTATTTCACATTAAATTTATTTTAAAAAGAAGATTCGAAAGTGTAGCCATGTGCGTGACTCGAAGTACTACTGTTCATCGTCTTCATCTATTTTTATGATGAATTCTAATTTTTTGAATACTCAGAGACTGTTCTGGAATTGTATTGGTTTATAATTATTTGTTTATTTTGAGTTTTCGAAAAAGTGAAAATGCTTATTATATCAAAAAGCTTGAAAAACGTTCGTGTGCTCAGTGTCAAAATACATTTTTTGTTAGCCATTTTCAAAAGAGATTTAGATACGACGATATACTTCTTATGGATTAAAAGCCAAATACTATTAATTTTCTTTTGTAAACATTTGTTTAGAAATATTTGTCTCATTGGAACTGATGTTTTTGATAACAATTTTCTGCGTTTCTATACTGAAATATAAATATATAGAAAAGCAACGAGAAACAAATTGATTTTTCGACTTCCAATGATTACAAGTAATTTTTAGCATTAGAAATCATTTTATTTTTTCTTGGTGTAGAGTCTAAATTTATTTATCAACTCTTAAATATCTTGTATTATACAAATGTGTTTATTTCACAGATAACTTCTTCATACGCATGATCATATTAATTCCTTGCTAAACTTTTTTTCTTCACAACAATACAAAATGCACAAGACACATTTCTTCTCTTTTTTTTCCTAATAACACCGTATGATAATTCGCCTAGGTTTACAAGAAGAAAATCATTTTTGAAAGATTCCGAATACTTTACTCTTCCGAAATGCATTTTACTTACTTGGACACAATTGATTCTCGTATCATTTCTTGTAAAGTTATGTGTAATTCTTTTTAATGATTTATAATTAATATGAAGTAGAATATTATTTTGTAAATATGTTTTGATATTAAATAAAAATTCTTCGATGCAATCATTATAAACTCATTCAATATCAAGTTGACTAAGATAAAAATATTTAATAATTGATAAACTATGATTATCATTCATTGATTTATAAGATTGTTTTTTATTTTGTGGATGACAATCAGTCGCACATAATTTTTCCATAAATGGAAATGATTGAGAGATTCGAATAAAAAATTCATGTTCAACAGATTGTTTATCATATAGTGATTCAACACGAACATATCGATACAATCCACCCGGAAAATGATTTGCTATATCTTCATAATATTGCATGAAAAATGAATATGACTAAACATGACATTGACTCTGTTTTAGCTCGAGAAAATAATCAACACAAGATATGGTTTTAGTGTCTTGAAAAGAGTTGAATGTCTTCCTTCAATGGTAAATTCATTCCATCTTTAATGAAAATAACCGAACAAGTATCACATGTAAATTGATTTAATAGTGGCATATGATTAAGAATATTTTTCTGCAAAATGATTTTCATCAATAAACATTTCATCAACAAAGGCCGTAAGATACAAATCAAGTTTTTCTAAATTTGACATTCGATAAAGAATTGGTAGAATTACTTCATCATAATGCGATGTAGTCAAAAAATAAGACAAAAAAACACTTTAGATTTGGTATTTTTCCCTAGAGAAAAAAATAAAAATAAAGAAACTTATTTTCTTGTAAAACTAACTTAATTTTCAATTTTTTCTGGCCGATGAATGTTAGCCAAATCAATACTGAGTGTGTGAAGTTGATTGAAGCGATCATCGAGAATATAGAGACACAAAGAAATTGAACCTTAATATTTAATACTAAAAGAGATGAAGAAGAAAAACTAGGAGATAGAAAATCGAATAATAATAATCGAACAGTATTTTTATATGAAGCATCATAAAATGTTAAAACGAATTAAATTAATAAAAACAGTAAAGATATTATTGCATATGTTTTTGATTGTTGATAGATCATTTTCATCTGGATCAATTTCAATAATCAGTGTCATAGTTTGATTTTTAAACATACCAGATGAAAGACTTTTATCTAACTAACATAGATACGATTATAAGACAATAAAAAAAAAACAATATCGTAATCAACTATACATGTATTCACCTTTAGAAATAATCTCTCTAGTTCCCATACATTACCTCGTTGAAATGTAGCCCATAAAAAATTTATTAAAATTAATGATTATTATCTTTCTAAACATTGTTTTCTACTCATCAAAAATATTTTCTATTTTCGTTTAAAACCCCATAGTTAAATATGGATTTGAAAATAAAGTTATTTAGTGTCTCAATGATCTATTCAACTGTATTAAAAATTTTATCAACGTATTCATTTCAATATTAATGTATCTTTCATTTGTTTAAAATTAAAACAATTTTATTGTGACTTTCTTACGAATAAAAAGATATATAGCTGTCTCTTCTTCGATATTATATGGACCGACTCCACATAAATCTGGATAATTGGTAACACGTAGAATACATTTCGTAGTTGGTGATTCAAGTTCAAGCCATATGATTTTCATAAAAATTTCAGGTCAAATTTGTGAACAAAATCGATCAAGTATGAATTTTGACGCAAACTGACTAATGAAAATGGGCGACAATGGAAGACAATTCAAACGCCTTATCAATATTGCATCATGCATAATTCTATACAGTCGTTCATAGACACTTTGTAAACAATAAAGAGCTTCAATATTGCTCAATTTTCTGAAAATAATTAGAAGAATTTCATCGAGTAAGTCATTCAATTCAACACATAAATATTTCATATTTGTTTTCACTTGTCTATTCGGTGCACATTAGAAAAAATAATTTTATTTCAACATTTTGACCAGTGAGTCAAACGTATTATATGTTATGGTATACTGAAAAATAAGACATGTATAAGTGCATCTGCAAGAAATAATTATGAATAAAAGGTAGCCAAAACGTAGTGGAGTGTATTCACAGCGGATGAAGATGGTGCGACTGATTTGATGTTAAATTTTAGATTTCTCTCTGAAACTCCGTGTTTCGATTGTATCTTTCACTTCTTATTGCTGAGAAGCACTCTCTTTCTAAATTTTCTGGATTCATCACTATCACAAACAAAAATAATAATAAGACAACACGTTTCTGTTTATGGATGTTCATTTCTTTTGTTCTATGACAAATGAGAAACAATTTAACAACTGACCAGTATCCATAAAGATGTTTGGAACATCTTTGATATTTTCGTTTGTTGTATTGTTTCGTCCAGTTGTTTTCTTCTTTCGATTAATTTGATGCGTATTGATGAAGATGAATAGTCCTCGATTTCTTATGTGATGATTTTCTTGAGTTTTCTTTTCAATTCTTTACTTATATCATGAGTCGTAAAAATTTCTAATTCAATTCTAATTTCAATCCGTATTCCTTCAAAAGATAAAAATTTAGAATTGACTGATGAATAATCCACAATTCATTTTTTATAATATGACATCGAAGCTATTGAATCTTGAAGACGAATCATGATAATCCTTGTGATGTTCTGATGGATTAACAGAAATACGAGAGAATCTTCTGTTCGATAATAAATAATTAATTGGTAGTCTTTTAATTAAAACGAATTTGTTTCTTTTATTATGTAAAACGAAGAAACCAAACCAAACTGAGTACAAACATTGGAAGTGATACGTATCATTTTTTCCTGCTAATTTTACTCTATTTTCACTACAATAAATTTAATTAAAGTTTTTGTATTTGGCTGAATCTATGTGTGAACACACTTTATTATATTATACTGTAAATCAAATGAGCTGTGATTATCATTATTACTGAAACCCACCATTTTGATAACAAATTTTATCAGACAATTAAACTACGATTGATATCCGTTGTGGAACTATCTGTAAAATATTATCGTTTTACTTTCTCTTGCAATATGATCTTCGATATTGTTCTGATGTTAATAGATTTTCAATGAAGAGTTTGTTTCAACAAATGCTTACTATATTTTCTTCACAAATAACAAATGTTTAGCTAGTTAATCAATCCGCTTTTGTGATATTGCACCGTGTCAGATATACTATCAAACTGTTTCAATTAGAAGAAACTGTGAATTCAAAATTTTGCGACGAAGAACTTGGTATTGAATAATAGAATCAACCTTGTCAAGCATTTTAATTTAGAGATAATTGAAGAATCGATTTCTATTCTTTTAAACAAGAATTTCGTCTATCATTTGTACAATAGAACGGCTTCAATAAAAGTCTTCTAGAATCTTACTAAAAATAGAGAGCAAAAGTACTTCATTCTTTAACCATTATCATTCTATTCAATATATGCCAATAAAATACGAGGATTTATTCATTATTTTTAGGTTCCATTTTTTATTTCCGAAATTTCTGTTCTGTTGAATTACGAGAAGATGAAGATGCAAATCGAAAAATTTCTTGAATAAAACTGTATTTAAATTGATGTTTATTATTATGAAAAGACCAATTTATTCTATCTAAGTCAAATCATATCATTCATCAAATAAATACCTATCCAAAACCAAGGGGGTCTCTTTAGTTTATTTGTTAAAAGAAAGAAAGAAAAGAAACTAGATATACACTGAGGACAATTGATGAAAGTGGATGCTATGAAAGATTAATTTTTCAATTCAAATATTTGAATGAAGGCCAATTATATCCATCGATCAATGGATCTTCGGGAAATGGTAGATTTTTCTTGACGCTATAAAATGAAATTATTTTAAATAATACTCAATAACTATGAAGGATTTATATATTTACCGATGCTGATACATATATTGATGGCGAAGGATCTAGAATAAGAAGAAGAGAGAAAAAACAAAAATTTGATAAAAAATTCATTAATCGAATCATGCTATTATTACTCGTTTTTGTGAAAGTATGCATTCTTTGACATCCTCCTTTTCATCTTGACATAGATATCGATGAGTACTTGGCATCTAAATTAAAGATATTTTCTTTAATGTTAACATAAAAATGATTTTTACAATAAATACTCTAACATACCATATGTGTACACATTCGATATTGTTTGAATACTTTTCCACATCCCATATCACCTAAGCCCATAGCCCAAGGTTCAAGAGCCATATTAAATGGTGAATAAAAAACACCAACGGTTGGTGATGGATCAACAACTTTACTATGGTACCAACGTCGATGCCAACGAACAAACGGATTGATATGTTCTATAGGTTGGACATCTGTATTGTGAACAAGTCGTTGTTCTTGCTCATCGTCTTGTTGATTACGAACCGCTATTTCTGCATCAGATGAACCGGGATTCGGCATTGGGCGACCAGCATCTGTATAATGACCAATTAGACGCATTAATGCAGGCATTTGAGCAACATATGGGCGAGTTGGATAAGAAAGATTAGCAGATAGAAGAGGAGTTTTTGACTCACTCTTCTTATCTTCTTTCATATCTTCGACCATGTCAAAAAAAAAATATATATATATATATCTGAAACAAGTTAACAACAAAAGTTAACATTCAGAGTATTATCTCTGATTGTATGTTATTTTATTTCTATTAGAAATCATCAACAGACATTGTTTTAACACGATCTTTTTGACAATCAAATTTCTTTTTAACAATAGAAAGAAATTCATTTTTAGTCGAATTTGATGAACCACCGTTACTCATTTTTATTTGGCGTCTAGAATATTAATCAAAATTAGTATTTTTAACAAATTTATTTCCGCAAATATTTTGCTTACTTTTTGACTGGTGGACTTGTCAATGAATCTTCTTCCTCATCGGTTTCAACATTATCACCAGTAGCAGCAATATCATCATCATCATCCGCATCATCTTCGTCTTCTTGCTGTTCTTGTTCATCATCAATATCGTCATGTTTTCGTTTCGCTTTTATTTGAAAAAGTTCTTCTTCTTCTTCTTCATCGTTATCACTGAATTCTTTTTCTATCATTGATTTGAAATTTTGTTTTCCAGCGACTTGTCGTTCAGGTCGAATTAAATCGGGTAATGATGATCGACCTAATGTCGATATCTATTTAAGAAATTTTTATGTTAAGAACAAAATTGCTTGTTTTCGTCGAGCAACTAACCTTTTCTTTTTGCGCAATATCTTCTAAAACTTCACGTTGTCTCAATGATTTATATCGTTGAAAGTGAACAACAAGCGGACTTGACGTTGATTCTTGACGACTTTTTTCAAGCCAATTATCCTATTCATTTGAATAGAAAAGCAAATAATGGCAAATATTGAAAAATAAGAAAGTTCTCTTTTTCTACCATTAGTTTTACGTCTTTCACATTTAAACCTGCTTTTTGTCGTCGTTCTTCAATTAAATTGATATTTTCTTGTACTTTTTCTAATAAACCTCGAATAACTTTGACGAAATTCTGCACTTTGCAAACTTTGATAAATTTTTTACATTTAAGTATTAATGGATAAACAAGTTCAGGAAAAGTAACATGATGAGCATAATGAACAAGATAAAGCATAACAAGTTCATAGAATTGATCCATTAAACCATCCTAAATGAAATTTAATCTTGAATTTTATATGCGAAATATTATTGAAAAATAAAAATCAAACCTTATAGGCTCGATCATCCATTTGTAATTTTGTTAATTTTAATGATGTATCAAAATTAATATATTGAGCTTTAAGAGTAGCTGTCTTATGACGTTTGTTGAAATCAGTCATATCAAACATTTCAAGTAAAAATGGTAAGACAGGTACAAATACAGATGTTAATTCAGTTAATTTAATCAAAAGACGAACACAATGAAATCGTAATGGATAATAACGAGTTGTTGGTACTAACCTATTGAAAACAAATAGTTTTTTAATTAAACAATTCGAAGGAGCAATTTTGAGTCGATCAGATTTATTTTCTTCAAAGTGTATTTCATTCAAATTTACATTTTGACTATCAGATGAATTAGAAATATATAAATTTATTCTTTTTCCAAATACAATAGACCACCCAATGAAGAAAAATGCCGTTACTAAATGGACTTCATCGAAAAAAAGATCTAACACATTATTTAAACAAAGAAATCGAAGAGAATTTTAGTAAAAGCAGATTTGATAAGTCAAACTATCGTAAAATATTATGATCTATATCTTCTTTACATAGTACTGACTGTAGGATATTATCCCAATATATCGAATTGTAACTACTAATAATTATCCGAACAAGAAAACTATTCAGCAAGCATGGAATTTCAATAAAAAAAATACTCCAAGTAAAATAATTATACCTAATTGTACCAATGATAAGTTCTGTCAGTGGATGTATGAGTTGTTGAATTAATTTTTCTTTAGTACTATATAAAACACCAATAACATTTGTCCACAAACTTAATGCATGGACAAATTGCCAACTATAAACGCTTTGAATATTTTCCTAAATACATATTATTTTCTTATGAAATTGAATCTTTGAAAAACAAAAAGAAACTTTCAACAGACCTGTTTTTTATTTTGGATAGCTGTACGTAAATAAACAGCAAGTTGCCGAAGAAAAACAAAACCATGTTGATATGTAATTGTTGGATCAAGTGAATAGAGTTCAACTAAAGATCTTTGCATAAAATTTATTAATGGAAGTGTTGTTGGCGATGTAAATTTGCAATTTTTCAAATAGTCCAAATACATTTTCTATGAAAACAAAAAATATAAAAATCAGATATTCTTGTGAAATAAAATATTTACTCTCAAAACAACACCAATCATTTCTTTTCGATGTTCACGTATCAAATGAAACAAACAAACAAATGCAATAACCCGACTACGTTCATCTGATGCTGTTGACCAAATATGAATTAATTCCTAATTTGAACACAAAAACATTTGAAAACAAATGAAAGATTTTTTTTCTATTTTGTTGCAATTACTTTAACAAGCGCTTGCCGTGTATTTGATGAAACAATAACAAATGGAATTAGAGAACGAACATGTCGAAGAAGAATATTTAATGTACTTGGAACATTAATCATCGATATAAGCTAAATATGTATGAAAGATAATATAAAATAAAACTATTTCAACAATAAACAAACTCTTGTAAAATGTAGCAAATATTTCTTGAGAATATTTTCAATATATTTCCAATTAGAACTTGTTTCTGGTTTTAATTTAGTTTTTGCAACAATTTTTATTCGAAGAAATCGATAAATAGCCGGTAATAATTGTTTCAAGCAAACGCGAACAATTGCATTAAATGCTAAAAGGAAACAGTTTCTGAAATTTATAATTTATAATTTATGATAAAACATACACTCTGGATCATCGATTGCACCACTTGTTATTTGTTTCTTTTTCTTTTTCTTCTGGCTTTCATCAGCTGATACATCAGTACCACCATAAGCTGATTGTACAGCGAAACCAAAAGCTCTTATAACTTGTCGAATAGTGATGAGTGTTGGTTGACTTTTCTAAATTTTATAATCAACGAATAATAGAAGAATTTGATGAAAATACTTTACTTGAAGTTGATTAGACCATTTATCAATTGTTTCAGTTGTAACTTGTTGTTGTTCTTCTTTACTTAATGGTTCACCATTTTCATCTTCCTGAAAATAAATTTTATTCATATTTGTTTTTATGAAAAAGACAATTCGAATCAAATACATCTTCAGACATAGGTTCAATTTCAGCCAATTGTTCAGGTAGTTGATGAAATTGTTGTTCGGGATCATCATCCGGAATCGATTCATCATCTTCATCAGCATTAAAATGAAGTAAACTTGCATCTTCTTTTTTTAAAAACTTATAAAATTCTGGATCAACCGTTGCTAAATCAGCTAAATCCTTTTTATGTTGAGCTGATGCCGATATTCCATTTTCTTTTGGTCTAAAAATTATACAGGAAATTTTTGAAATTTTTCATAAAATTTTTATAACTTACTTTTTGCTCTTTTTTTTATCTTTTTTTATTGGTTTTACGATTCCGGATTTCATCTGAAAGAATATCTAATTATAATTATAGATCAATATTGATCGCCTATGGAGTTGTTTTTTTTCAAAAAGTATAAATAAAAGTTTTTATAAGAAAAAAAGAAAGAAGAAGTATTTTTTTATCTCGTTAATCTGACTTATGCGCACATGAATTATACATATGTAAAAAAAAAAGAAAATCACTGATTAGGGTGTAAAATCGACGGAAAATTGTTGAAATGACTGAAGATTGTATTGAGCTATAGAAGCGAGTAACCATTCAGGTTTAACATAAGCTGTATGTAGATGATCTTTTCGCTTTATTTCATTGCACAACACAATAATTGTTGATGATTGATTTTGATTTGAATCATCAACAATTGTTCCACTACAAAGATAAATAAGTTCACGAAGTGCACGATTATCAGCTAAAATCGCTTGACAACCGTGCTGTTCTGGGCATTCTAAACGGAATGCAATGCCCTGAAAGAGGCCCTGTGAACGTGGAATACGTGAACGAAGAAAGCCACCATGATAACCATATGTTGGATCGCCTAGAAATATTTCATAAATTTGCGATGGAACTATTATTTGATGTGTGATTGATGCAACGAGCCATTGAATACTAATTATTGGTAAGTGACGAGCAGTTGCTTGAATTACTTTTAATGTTAATGGACAAACAAGTGGAGTGTTCTCGTCTAAGGAGTCAGTTATTAAATGAGTTGTTGTTTCGTCAACTGTATTTGAATGGCGAATATTAAATTGAGAAACGAATTGTTCAAAAATCATCTATATATAAATATACACAAATTAAAAATACATATTTGACATTTAAAAAATAATAAAAAATGTATTTTATAATAGAAATGTTTGTTTATGAATAGAAACAAAGTCTCTTTAGTTAACTTCACAATTATTTTATTCTTAATATTTTTGCATACAAACAGCTAGAAACTTCTCTTAAATTTTCTTTTCTCTGAAATGTCTGGCGGATTAAAAAAATATTATATATATATATATATACGTTTAACATTGGTCTAGTTTTCTTGTCATGTTTTCTTCTAATTTTTTAGTTAGTCAATAATTGTTTCATAATAAATCTTTAAAATGATTGATCTTACTTTTCATATCGTACTATTGTAATTAATGAAAAACTTTAAGATTTATCTATTAGTAACAGACACAACATTTTTAATATATACACAGATAAAAATTAGAAAACACTGTTTATTTCACAGGAAATTTATTGTCTTGATGTTGATATTTTCTATTCTATAAAATCTACTTCTACGAAAACATCATCTAGTTTACCTGTTGCTCTGTTTTCAAACTAGATTTGGCAAGAACCATAGTAGCTGGTGATGATTCTTCAATGGTCATTGTATATTTTGATACTTTTGTTGACCGATTACTCTATTCAATGAATAAAAATTAAAAAAAAAATTCTTTCGAAATGCCATCAGTGCAACTAACATTTGATAATTGAAGTTTAGTAGTTGTATCAACAATAAATTGACGCGTTTTAACTAATTGTTCTACACAAGTGCATGCTGTTAAATCTCGGCACACAACATGTTGTTGAGACATCAGATCAGAATGGTATTGAATACCGATCGAAACAGATTCGTTATTCATCGATTCTGTTTGTACTGATTGATTTCTGACTTCATTTGGTCGTGTTTGACACTGTTTCTCATGAAGAATAGGATGAGACAATAAATCATCTGTTTGTGTATCAATTGATGTAGCTGTTGTTGTTGGTGGCATTTGGGGACTTGGTGGATGAGTAGAATCAAAGTTATTTGCTGGAATAGGTGACGTTGCTTGAGGAGGAAGTGCAAAGGTAATACGTGATGCTGTTTTAATTTTAACAGCTACAAATAGATAAAAGAAAAGAATGTAAAAGAATAGATTTAATTTTATGTAGTTAAAAACAAAATGTATGTACGTGAACTTGTTTGAGTTGGTACAGCGAAGACATCTTCATTTTCAGTGTTTGGCCGTGTAAGAATTGGTGATGGCAATGACGGTAGTACTTGTTGATACGAACGAAGACTTTGAATTTTTTCACCAATTTTTCTATTGTGTTCATTGAGTTTTTTATAATTTTGTCGAATTCCTGAAAATATAAAAATTCAAAAAAAAAAATAATAAATAAATATTCTTCTACCTGGTCCTTCAATATATAATTTTGATTGTTCAATAAGACGTGTTTCTTCATTTTCCTCATCAGCAGTCGTACAGCCATCGGAACTTCCAGCAGAAGATTTACCTTATATAAAATTGAACGATGAATTCAAAATAAAACCACGAAATTAATTTTACCAATAGTTGTTTTTGTAGCTTTTTTATTATTTAGAGCAGTAGTTCGTCGAAGTTTTTTCGAAATCGGTTCTTCTGATTGTTCTTGTCTTGAAATTGTTGTTTTTCGTTTGTTTGTAGTTGATTTATTTGTTTTTTTAAACTCTTCATCATTTTCTGTTTCATCATCATCATCTTCTTGATTCAAAACGGTTCTTCGATGCTTCGGTCGACTTTTAGTACTTTTATTTGTTGATATCGATTTTTTATCATTTTGTTTATCTTTTTTATTCATATTTTTTGTTAAATTCAGTAGTTGCATATCTTCATAGGTTTGATTTTTTTCTTTAAAAATTTGTTGAAAAGCTAAATTATTTGCTGATCGATTTGATGCTATTGCCGATTGTATTGCCGGTGAACGACGAAGAGGTGTACTGGTTAAAAGCATCGTATCAATTAACGATGGACGTGATAAATTATTATTAGTGATTGTTGATCCCAAAGGTTTTTTCCTCATGGACGATGATGGCATTATTTACACGAAAAGAACTTTTTCTTCTTCAGATAACTTCAATATGTACAACAAAAAATAAAAGAAAAGAAAAGATATATACAAGAAGAAGAAGAAGAAGAAAATAAACAACAATATTTAATGGATAATTTAAATAGCCAATAAGAAAAGAAAAACAGAGTGCAGTACATCCTATTCGGTATTAATCCTGAAGGTTTATTTTCTCTGCCATCGCAATAGTTGACATATTTTCCTGTGCAACTGACTTCACACCCTTCTTTGCTTATGCGTTTTTTTTCTCAATGGATTTAATACTGTTTTAATTTACTGATGGGAAACAAGCCTGCAACTAAACTTCAACCATCCGACTGGGATTACTTGCATCAATGGACAAAATTTTCTGATGCAGAAATTCGTAATATAAAATCTAACAATAAAATCAAAATTATTATTTTGTTTTAGAAGAATGGTTTAAATGTTTTCATAAAGATTGTCCAACTGGACAATTAACTCTTGAAGAATTTAAAAGCATTTATGCACAATTTTTCCCTGCTGGTGATTCTTCAACGTTTGCTGAACATGTTTTTAGATGTTTTGATATTAATCGTGATAAAAAAATATCATTTTGCGATTTTCTTTCTGGATTAAGTATAACAGCTAAAGGAGATGATAAACAAAAACTTGCTTGGACATTTAATCTTTATGATACGGATGGCGATGGATATATATCAAGAGAGGAAATGCTTATAATAGTTGATGTAAGTTTTTACAAAAATATAAGTTGCATCACTTGTAAAAATAATTTTCTTGCAATTTCTAGTCAATTTATAAAATGATCGGTCCAGTGATGCAATTACCTGAAGATGAATCGACACCCGAGAAAAGAACAAATAAAGTGAAACTAAAGTTTATCATTAAAAAGTAAAATTGATGAATTTTTCTTTTAGATTTTCAGTACCTATGATATTAATCGTAATGGGAAATTATCATATGATGAATTTATTAATGGTAAATCGTTGTTTTTTTATATCATAATTAATATATATATATTGAAATTTGCAGGAGCCTTATCTGATCCGTCCATTCTTCATTTATTAAATATTGATAAAATTCAAACAGTGACAACAGATCCTGTTCGTTCATCAGCAAATGTTCATTCATCAATGACTCGACTTCATACTTGAATATTTGAAATTATTATTTTATTATTTTATTGTCTTCTAATTCTTCAAAAATACATTCCGCACACACAAAAAAAACTCACAAACAAACAAACAATAAAAAGAACTTTTTTTTGTCAAATATAGAAAACAAATGAAATAAATATTTATTTGATTAGAGCAAACCGCCTTGCCCCACTAATGTCACTGTATTTCCGGAAAAAATACCGTATCTTGCTAGTGGACGATCATCTGATGATGATTGATGATGATGAAGGCGTTGACCACGGTAATATATCAATTGATCAGCCATTGGTAAACGAAATGTACTTTCCAATGCTTTTCCAAGATCAATACAGCTTGGTTCTTTTTCCGTTTTCAATACAATATCTTGAACATCACCGCCATAATGTACTTGTAATTTTGTATATATATGATTGCCAATCGCTCTTGTTGGGGGTAATGGAGTTTGGCGAATTATTTGGTCGTTCATGTTCGTTTAAGACTTTTTTCTAAATTAAATATAAATATTATTGAAAATATTTTCTTTACAATTGAAAAGAAATTTTGAAACGCTACGAAGTCTTATTTTTTTACAGAGAATAAATTCTAGTTGAACTCCACATAAGAATATTGAGTTAAGTTGAAGAAGAATTTATTTAAAAGGATTATTATGAAGTGTAATCTATAACTATTTTTACAGTCATAAGCATTTCTCGTTATTTATTTCTACTCAAGTTTCAAAACTTACCACGACAATAGTGAGAATTTAGCTTGACTACCGCTCACAAAAGTAACTTAAAGATTTTTTTCTTTTTTTTTCTTTCCTGTTCATGGTTGTTTGTCTGTTGTCACAGCAAATTTATTTCGTTTCATTCGGTTCTCTCATTTATTCTTCAACAACTTTTCTTCTTGCAATTTACACACATTCATATACATATATATATATATATATATATTTACTAATACAATAGTCGAAAAGAATAAAGAACAAAACATACTCTCATCAAAGAAAGAATCACACACACACACACACAAACCACACAAAAGAACATAGAACAACATTAATGTCAAAATCATCGAATATATCACATAATTAAACAAATTTGAATGGCTTCTTTCTTTTTCATTCAACGGTAATAAGATAAGGACTTCCCGGCACATGTTGCATATTTGATCCATAAAGAATAACTAACATATATTGACCACGTATTCGAACTCTATAAGACACTTTGTAAACGTAAGTAAAAGACGCTGACGTTATACGTTTAACAACAAGACGTTCATATGATCCAAGCGAAGAATAAAGACCAACTAAAAGTAATCCAGGACCTTAATCATAAATATAGAAAATTCAAATAAATAAAATCGGATTCTTTTCTTTTAATTGAGACCTGCTTGAGTAGCATCAATTTGAAATGTTGCTTTTCTTCGTGGTTTCGTTTCATAGAGGCCTGTTCCAAAAACACATACTTGTGATGCATCACCAGTCATTGACGAACGAAGAATATCAAGATCAACATGAGTTAGTGACCGTGTTGATGAACGAATCGGATTTAAAATTGACTGAACAGGCATTAAGGAATTACAACTTGTTGTTGCTTGCGTTGTAGTACATGTTGTTGCCTCACTCCCTACATCATTTTCTTTTTCACGCATTCTTGATGAAACTGTACAATTTTCATTGAGTTTATCTGAAAAATATTAACAATTCAAATAAGGAACTTTTTGTCATTAGAAAGAATAAACTAACCAAAAACACGACATATAAATGGACTGCCTTGAATATGTTTTTCACCGTTTTTTATTGTGATAATATATTTACCAGTTCGCATTGGTTTATAATGAAACTAAAATAAGAGAAAAAAAGATTTCTTCATGAATAAACGAAGACAATAGGACAGTTACTTCATAACCATGCTCAGTTTCATTTGCATCAAGAAAAACAGTTGATGGACCGGTGATACCAACAGTAAAACTTCCTACCCCTGTTGATCGATCATTTGGTAATTTTGATACGAAAAATTGACTTGATTCACCTACAGGTAAAGTACATAGATTTTCTGTTCTATCTATTCTTTCCATTCTTTTTGTTTAGCTAAAGAATGAGAAATAATCAAGTGCTACGAGTAGGATTATAACCGTATATTTATTCATATATTTCATGAACTCAATTTGAAATTAAGAGAAAAATAGTCGATGAAGATGACTAGGAAACATTTGAATAATAGAATATGTGGGAAGATTCCACTGAATTTCTAGTTCAATGTCATAGCCACTCGGCCATCGCAGCAGTGATTACCTGTATAAGCGTGAAATAAACCTGGCCCACTGACAGTTATTGATTTTGTAGAAGAAGAAGATGGTCGTACAATCAATCGATGTGGATTATCATATATTGGCGCATGATCAAGACTAACATTAAGCCAATGGTTTCCACATGTATTCGGCACAAAATATATTTCATAACATTCTATAGATAAATCAATATGAAACCAATCATTTAAAACAAAGTATGCATGTATAAATCTAACAAAAAAGACTTTTGTTAAATGATTACTCGAAGTATATGACATCTAGAATAACATGGATCATTGTACTCAACACAAAAAGATAGTGTGTTATTTTGTTTTTGAATCTTTAATTGTCATGTGTCGCCATGAAAAAAATCATTTACCATGATTTTTTACTTTTTAATTATCGATAAAATACAAATATAAGTTTTAAAAACCTTTTAGCACCAAAAACTGCATTCTTGTAGACATTCATCAAATTTAAAATAATTTCTTAGACCATCTAATTGATTATAAGTTTTCTATAATGTTTTGCATTAGATAATATTTATAGTGTTAAAAATACCATTGATAAAATTATCTGTATTTTGTAGTTTGAAAAATTAGAAGTGTTATGATAGTGAGAAAATACTATACTAGTTTTTGCCAAAGTGTACCAACGATCATAACGATCATTTCTTTATCATATAGCAAAGATGATTGCAGCATATTTATCTTTCGGGAAAACTATCTATAAATTATGTTACATTGATTTTGTTCATTTTATATCCTCGGATGAAAACTATGTAATAGAAGGTTCAGTAGGGCAAAAGAACAATTGAGCTCAGTGACGAATCGCCCGTAACGATTCAGTTTTCGTGAAAGAAACAAACTTCTTTTCAAGATATTAAATAAATAAAATGGACAGCCGAGGTAAAATAATTATTAGTTAGAGACAGAACTTTATTTCTATCGAATATTTGAATGATAAAAACATTGAAAACAAATTGTAATTAAAAATAACTCTTATCTTTATCGGCTATTGTCGAAAAATAATTTCAACTAAGCGGGAGATTTATCGATTGAACAAAATATAACTATCATTAAGATTAATGTCGACTCATTATCGGTAACAATAAGTCAGTAGTTGACGTAAATGACTCAATAGAATCATTTTTGTTTGTTGATTAAAAGGGAACCGAAAAATCTAGCGGAAAAATAATAAATGTTGCTTTCTTTTTATAAACTAACTAAATTTTATTGAATATGTTGGTCATACAAAATCTAGTTTCTCCACAATATTATTTGTGTACCTGCTTTTGCTGATTTATGAACCGTAATTGGTAGATTAATATTTTTTTGTGGTGCTTGAATATAAGCTTGAAAAATAGCACATGGTATAGCAGGTCGAACAGTAACTATACATGACGTATTCACCTAAGATTCACATTAACAAACCTATAAAATAACTATTAAAATAAAAAATATTAACATACATGAAATTCAATTGGTTCAATAGTAGCATGAGGTGGGCCTACGCGAGGTAGAAGAGCAGGTGGAACGACTTGTTCTAGTAAAGGTTGATGACACAGACGTAGATGATATGGTGAACTATCGACTTGTTCACCATCGTATGTTATCGATATATGATAGTTACCTAAATGTGAAATTAGATTGCTGGTAGGAAAAGTTCTTTGATTGATTTTTTTCTACCAGATATTAAACATGTATAAAATACTCGATACACATCGATGTTAATAACTTCAATTTGAATATCAGCTTTTGATGGGCCATCAATAGCAATTACAAGTTTTTGTAATTCGGCATTGGGTGCATCCAAATCAAAATGACCTAGAATTTTCAAATAGCTTTTTAAATGTCTAATAGAATAATGTCAATACGAACAATTATCATGAACAAAGCCATCTGATAATCCGGGGCCATGAGCACGAATCATAGGTCGTTGTTCTCTACTTGCTACTGGATCATCACAAAGAAATGATGGTGGCGGTTGAGGAAATACGTATTCGTGCTTCTCATTATTGTTTATTTGATTTTTTGAACAAGATTGGTCAACAAAAGATGATGCTCTTTTTATCATTGATGATCTATACGGTGAATCTAGAAAAGAAATATTTCTTATAGAGAAAAGAGAATTTCAATCAATATATACCGTTTAATTTTGATATTGGTGCATTTTCTTTTGCTTTGAGTAAACCTGAAGGATATAAAAAACGTAAGAAAATATGAAAAAAAAGAATAGTGTGTCTCATTCTTACTATTCAGACGTCGTAATGGATTAGAAAAACTAAACGAAGGTCGTGTATATATGGATGCTTTAGATGTTTGATGACGTTCATTGAAGCTGGCTGTCGTACGTTTTGCTGTACGTTTTATTACTTTATTTAATGAAATTGATTGCTGTTCATCGCTGCCATAGTACATTTCGTCTCTTACATCGTCAGTGATTGATGCTGGTAAGTCAATATCATCAACATGTACGATATACAATAATGTTTCAATATAAACTATATAAACAAATATTTATTACTACAAAACTACGACGTTATGCTTACTATTGTTTTCATCTTCTGCACTATCAGTACTTTTATTACTTAGACATTCAATTGATTGTAGCAATTTATTATTTTGTGTATATGAATTATCACCATCATTATTTTCATTAATATTATTGTATAAAATCGATGAAACTCGGCGAATTTTCGGCAACATTGTGTCAATGAACACTAAGTATAAAATCGTGAAAGGGATTCTTGATCTAAAATTAAGAACATGGCAGAGACATTACATACAACTTTAGTATTGAAACAAAGTTATAGTCATTTTAAAAAACAAAGCTTACTATTGTTGAGAAGATTTTTATGAAACCAATCTATATCGGTATAATACAAAAATCTCTATTTCATATATAGTGAATCTTGAAATACAACGAAATTCAGGTTCTCGTGCTAATTGGACTTCAGTAGATATTGTTTTGTATTAATCGATAGCATGATTGTGAGAACATTCTCTTTTTCTCAAATATTTTTCAAAGAAAGAAAAATGAAGAAGTAGAATTTTAAACCCAAATATCGAACATCTAGATTTCTATAGAGGTCGTCATCATACACGTGTCACACTATAAACTTCTTATCTCGAATGAAATCTCTTTAAAAGTATATGTCAAATTTTGTTTTTCTCAGAAATTCTATTCTTTTAAGAATATTCATTGAAATTTTAATTTCATTGTTTGTTATAGTTGATAATAGAGGTTGTTGCTATCACGTTTACATGTCCGATGAGAGACAAATGCGACGGTACAGAATCATCTAGTAAACTAGACGAAAAAAAAGAAAATTTCCAACATTTATCTATACTAAATGGCTTCGAACAATGATAGTTGGATTGCTGAAACTGTTGGAGATTTTATTCATTCTCCAATTTGGGGAGCTCCCATTAATACATTTATAGAAGCAAATTGTGCTAGTTTTGATTATGATGATGATGATACTACAGAAGACGATGATACAACACCA
Source organism: Rotaria socialis (assembly GCA_905331475.1). Classification (NCBI taxonomy): domain Eukaryota; kingdom Metazoa; phylum Rotifera; class Eurotatoria; order Philodinida; family Philodinidae; genus Rotaria; species Rotaria socialis. Next base: position 237,498 of record CAJNYU010000027.1, read on the forward strand.
TCTTCATATGTAGAAGAACAAACTAGTATTCATCTAAAATATCAACGCCTTGTTGATTCATTGATCGAAAGTCTTGGTAAAGATCTTGATTTAGATCAAAACGAATTAAAACAAGTTTGCCAATTGCCAACAAATAGTGATGAATCTGTTATAATTGATGAGCCATTTGAGCAACTTTATGCTGCAAGAGATTTTTCATTGTTTCAAGAAATGATGAGAAGAAAAAATTTGATTCTTCAATTACAAGCACTTGTTACTTTACAATTACAATGGGGTTTATTAAAGCAAAGTGATACTGGAGATGATCTTGTTCTGTCACTTTTATTACAAGCTACATCGTCATCATCAAGACATGGATCAATTAATATACCACCAGAATCAATCCAAAAACGAGAATTACCCTCAAGACAAGATAAACATCAGCACAATGATAGTGATGGTGACGACAACAACAACAACAACAACGACGATGATGACGACGACGATGGTGATGTTGTTGTCGTTGTAAAACCAAAACAATCATCATTATCACTGCCACCACAACAGAAAAAAGAACCAAGTCAACCAAAAAAAGTATCCAAGGAAGAATATCGTTTACCTGATCTGCGAGGTAAAAGTGGTCCAGAACTCGATTCCAAATGGCATAGGGATCTTCAAAGCACAAATCGAAAAGTTAGATTCTCTAATATTTTCAATTAAATTTTCCTTCTTTTTAATATTCGTTTGTCTACTAATAGAAAGATGACAATGACGATTCAAAAGAAAATGATCCATCAAAAAAAACATCTACACCACAAACCATTGGTGCTGTTTCTGAAGAAGTACTTCGTGAAAAATTACGCGAATTGACTGTTCGTACAACATCATCCACAAATGATGAAGCAACTGCTGCCATAAAATCGCGTCAAAATTTTCTTCAACAACAACGTGAATTAATTGTAAATAAACAACGTGTCGAGCGTGCACGAGATTTAGAACAACAAACACCTAATGCTCGACCTCAGTCAGCTGCGCACGTGGCACGCAAAGCTATGGCCACAACGAATATACCAACAAATGAAAATAAGTCGACACAAGAATCAACACAAATACCCGACGACGAATTAAACAAACGAAGAGCAATGATTGCTAAACTTAAACGTGAAGTTGTAGACAAACGATGAGTATTGTTTTACATACGTCATTGGTCTCTTTTATTATCGCTAATAGTTATTCATTTACAAATTTTCTTGTCTTTTCTTTTCTGTGCTTTTTCAAAAATCGTGCAAAATGGAAGTTGGACATCAAAGTATATCCAAATGAAATGCATTTGAGTTTTATCTAAAGCTATTATTTATATTCTTGAAATTGTAATATTAAATTTTGATTCCAATAATAAAACCAATTATTTCATAGATAGCATTGAAGTCAATGATGAAGGCACAGCAGAAACAGAGGAAAGGCAAATTATTATCGATTGGTTTTTTCGAAAGTAATCAAATTCTATTTCTAAAATCGATCCGATAGCATGCTTGCGTATCTTTGTGATTCTTTGTAGTATTTTTAAAAGGTTTCATGAACCAATAACTTTTAGAAAACAAAAAGGATGCACCAGAAAGCAAAAATCCAAATGGTGATACCATTATGAGAATATGCTTGAGATATTTTTAGTGGCGCATATGTATAAACTTCGACGAAAAATTGTATGTCACAGCTATTTTTCTTTTTCTTAATTTACTTATCAAGCGCTACGTTTTGGTACGTGCGTAAAAAATATATTCACTATGGATAAGAGTATCGTTGAAAATAAAATTATGTACACGTCGGTAATTGATTAAACATTTTTCAAAACGGTGTCATTAAAAGATTTGATAGTATGTTGCTAGAAAAGCTTCAAAATCTGTACATAAATGCTTCAATTTTCTTACTTCAAGTTGAAATTACAATTCGGTGTTGGTTTTTTTTATCTAGATTGCCGAGTACTTGAGATTTTGTGCATTTCTAAAATAATTGTCAATGTGCGTGCAAGTAATAATCAATGATCTTTTTTGAAACAGTAGTTTCTACTCGCTTTTAGCGAGTCGATAGGAAGCTCTATTTAAGATTGAAATCTCATGTTAACAATGATAATTGGCATCTTTAAGTGAATTTTTCCTTTTTTTTTTTGGAAAATTTGAATTCTTATGCGCAAACGGGTATGAGCAATACTATGAAAAACGTTTCTGCAATAGTTTTCTTCATAATAACATGACGACAGCAAGTATCAGATGGCTATGCTATTTAACCTGTTGGCACATGAAATAATTACTAAATATTAATTATTCTAAATTATTTTTGCTTTAACTATACCATGAGCAAGTATGAATTGAATTCATTTGAAACATTCTACAAAATGGCAGATAAGATATTTTTAGATAGCTAGTGATAATATTCAGCCTATATTTATAATTAGCTATTGTTGTTGAATTTTAATCATGTTTCTTTTCTAATTTACAATCGATTTATGATAACTATTTATTTTTGTTCTTAAACGATTGATGAACGATGTACGATGAAATGTTTCAACATGACTCATCTTTGTTTTAACAATATTCAATTCTTGTATTAAATTTTGATAGATAATAATCAACAGTGGACATGCAACAAGTGTCATAATAATGATCATAATAAAAGACAAAATTGATTGTTCTACTGTATCACCATATCCAACATTTAATAATATATGATAAACGAAATATATATAACGTGATGGAGCTAGAGATGTACGATGATCAATTGAATAATTTGTCATGGCACTTGCATCGGTTACATAGAGTATAATACCTATCCAAATACACATGAATATTACAGTAGCTAAGAACAGAAGAAAATGAGAGAAAACACGAAATGACGAACGACCACTATAACAAAGAAGATCAATCAAGTGATACATATCTCTTAAGCATAAACGTATAAGAAGTAAATGACGAAAAGCAAGTGCCATAATGAAGTACCATGTGCCTACAAGAAGTACATGAGAATTGTTCTGTGATTCAACGCTACTTATAAGTTGCCTTTACCTGTATGTTTATACGACAGTAAACTGATGATAAAAGATAGAGAAATAAAAGTAATTTGCATAAAAAAACTAAAACTTTGACATGAAGCCATTATGACATGTTGTTTGTTGAATGATATATTTGCTCGGATTGAACTTAATTCTTTGTTATGTTTACTGTGCATATCAAATTGGATTTTTAATAATATTTTATCAGAATATTGTTCATAGAACAAGGTCCATAGTAGAATTACGCTAATAAAAATATCTACAACAAGTAGACTTATGAAACGCTCACGACACCGCCATAACATTAATTCACAAATGCCCATAGCGCAAGAAACACATGATATACAATCGACTATACATTGACAAAGACATTTTTGGATCAATAAACGAGAAAAAAGAAAGATAATCAAAGAAGATTGTGTGCAATGTTCAAATATATTATTTAAAATATCATCTATCTACAATAAGAGAATGCATGCGTATTTTTACGTTGTTTTCTTTATAAAAACAATACTTGATAATATTCTAGAAGGTTATAAAAAGCCAATTCATTTTGAAAACTTTTTTCGGATAGTAAAATCATCGATGGACGTTTTATTCTTTCCCATGACTGAAATTTTGTGTAGAATGGTAAAATAATACGTTCAAATATGTGTACATCACGAGAGAAAAAATAAGCATGTAGACTGGGTCGCCAATATTCTTGAAGACGAATATTATCTGCTAAAAGAGAATTTGGATATCGAGCAAGATCATTGATACGAATCTTTTTCAAGAAAAACAATCGTCAGAAAGATGAAACGAGAAACAATCACACACTTGAAATGATTTGCCAAGAACATTGAATGATCGGTGTTCCCCATTCTCGTTGCTGTTGTCTGCTCTACTATGCATTAGTAGTAAATAATCAAGAGCGCCAGTTTACACTTGGTTTCATTTACAGATTTATTATTGAAAACACTTGTGTAGTTAATTTCTTGAATTTAACTTAAATTCAAAGAGGGTTACAGTCTGTCTCATATTAATTATGATTTTTAGATCGAGTTTTAACTTTGAAAACACTAATTATGCTGCTCATGCTCTGTCATCTCATACAATAGTTTTGTAGAACATCACGAAAAATATATCGGTGACATCAAATATATACTTAGACTGCCTCAACTATCGCACATCTGACGCATTATTAAAGTTTCGAAATTTTCTTCAAGTATCTAAATATTTTTGAAATAGATTTTGTTCAATTAGTGATGCAACATTAATTGAATCAACAAAGGTTGTATATGCACCAAGAATGACAAAGAGCGAAAGAAAGATAGAAAGAAGCAGCATTGTCGATATCCATGTACAAAGACTGAACGAAAAGAAAATTATCACATACAATATAGCTACGTTCTTTTTACTTTGATCCATTGTCGAAACAACTATTTGTTGAACTGAAAAATTTCTTTTCATTGATCGTGAGGCAAGTCTTTCTAACCTTTTCAAATATTTTTATCAAAATCTTTTATCATATTCATTTTTTTTTCTTAATTCTCTCAAAACAAAAAAAGAATGGAAGAAACTATTGAAAGAAAATAGTGCAAAGACCTAATAAGATAAATGCGATATGCTAAAGAAATATCTTAGTAAAAAAAAAGAACTTTTTTCAAGGAAAACAATGTATATGCGTCTAGGGGAATTTATCATTATAGAAGAATAAAATCCGATTCAGTAATAAATCATTCTTCGTAATTTATCTTTCAGTTCAACTTTTGCCCAAACTTGAGTTTACATATTTCATCTTACGTTGATGATAGATTATTTTAAATCAATAAAAGAACGAATGTTTGAGACCCAATAAAGTTGTTCATTGTGTAAAAATTAATTCTATTAAAAGCCTAGTTAATTATTAAAATAAAATTTCTTCAATTGTCCTTTGTGCAATGTCATTTTTGGACAAGGAATTTTCCATTTTTCACATAACCTTAAAATAAAATAATAATATTTCTATTGCTATTGATAAAACAGGCAGTGTCTTTCTAAGTAACCTTGCCTTTTTTAAAATTAAAATACAGCTATTTCAAAACTTAATCATATTGGCTATTTTATTCTGTGCTTAATTTACGATGAAGTTAATCTAGTCAGAGTCGTTGGTTTTGATCGATGTTGTTCTTTTAAGGATAGAATAAAAAACAAAGACAAAAATTTAATTAAAAAATATACGATTGTCCAAGACGAGTGTTGTTTTAATTTGTTTCATCAGATAAGAGTAAATTGCGATCTTTTTTCTAATGACAATTTACTGAATAAATTCTAGAATGGCCGAATCTATAGAAGTTCATTATGAAAGTATGGAAACACAAACAGATGAAATCAAGGCAACAACAAATGATCAGAACACAGCTCGTCCAAGATTATAGTAAGATATCAATAGAGTAGAAGAATCTACATTACAATAATTAATTACATCAACTGGATAATTAAAAAAATCCTCAACCTAGCTAATATTTGTCAAAAAATTCAGAGATATTGAAATACGTATATCTATATTATCTCTAAGACTACTAGGCTATGCTCTATCCAAAACCATTAAATAAATCGGCTGGACTGAGTGCATTATGAAATAAACTAGCTCAACACGACGGATTTGCAAAATTTAGTGAATTCAACTGTATAGCATACAAAAATTATCACAATTTAAGTTTAACAGAAATTGAGGATTCTACGTGGTAGACGTCAAAAAACATCACAGTGCAAGACGACAGGTCGTATGCTAACCAGAGACGTGCACAGGACAAGATTTTTTGTCCTGTCCTCACCTGTCCTGCTGGCTACCTCGGTCCTGGTGGGCGGCAGGACAGGACAGCAGGACCGTCTTGTCCTGTGCACGTCTCTGTTATCTATCCTTTCAAAGATACTTGGCGCATTAATCATGGACCCCTAAAACCATTGAATACGGTTAGTTTTCCATCGATATAGTTCCAAAATAGTCCTAATACATACGGCAAATTTTGTTTTCCTATTTTCTCATAATTGTTTCTTAAAAAGTAAAAGTACATAATTGCTTCCATTTCTCTGGCAGACTATGTTTAACTGAACTGAGACATTTATTTGTAGGTACTAGACACTGTTCAGAATGCCTATGCTTTTTAGTTTGAAAAATATTGCTCTGGTGATTTTTCGGTAAATTTGACAACAATAGCTCCAGCACAAAAACATATGATTTGCGAGTAGTCTCCAAATTTTGGTCTTTTTTTATTCGAATGAAAGGAGATAAAAGGAAATCGAAATAAGTATACAATCCAAAAAAATGCCTAGTGTATGTAAAAATTATTTCAACTCTGTGGATTATATTGCGCCTGAGGAAACAGGACTATTAAAAGGCGATTGTTGACCTTTGCGACCTCAGTATCTCCAAGAAGGGATCATTTGAAAATTTTGAATCTAAGACAAATTTTTCTGATGAGCAGCTCTAGAAAACCTTGAGAGGGATGAATTAGAGGGGGTGTCATGTCTTGATTTTACTGATTGAAATGTAAGTGAAAGACGTGACTGTTCAAGTATTGATAAATGCCACAATGATAATGATGAGAAACGACACGATAAAGTAAATAAAAATGAAATGTGATTGAGAATTCACTAATTTATTTAATAGATTAGAAATCAAGGAAAGAGTGGGTACAACAAGGATAAATTGTAAGATTTTACAAGAGTTTCAGAAGAAGAATTTTGAGATTCAAGTAGAAGAAAAAGAGGAAGAGTTAATTGTAATAGAATCAACTGAATAAGAGCCAAAGTGCTACCATTTGGAATTAAGAAAAGACACGAAAAAAGCTATCATAAGATATGCTCATTTTAATTATGAAAAGGATCCAGATAATTATTATGAAAACTTCCTGTTACTTTATTTACCAATTCGGAGTTGAGAAGAATTTAAAAGGCCGTACCAATTGTTTTATGAACATGGTATAATATACGCTTTTTATCATAAATGTAAACGCCAAGTGAAACATATTGTATGTGACAATCGAAAAAATACAAAGCTCATTTTGATGTTTATAAAGAAATGGAATTGATTTTGATTGATCTATTAATAAAAGAAAAAGATTATGATTGTGCTGAAGTAGTGGCTAGCAAAGAGAAGAATCATATAACACAAGATGAAATAGAAAATGAAGAAATTATTGACTTTGGCTTGATTTGTAAAATAAAAGCTAATATAAATTTAATTAATTTGAGAAAATATTTTTTTATCAAATGAGATGAAATCATTGTTAGAGTTAATGAATGAGGAACAACAGAAAGTATTTTATCGTGTTCGAGAATGATGTACAAAACGATCGCATGATTTCTATATCAGATATCACTTCGGCGATTTATCATCGGGAGACTTGGTATTAGTAAAAGTCATCTATTGAAATGTTTACATTATGAAGCGACAAAACTGTTTTCTATAAAAAAAAAACATTTAGAACCGAAAGAAAATATTGATGAAATTCATACTATATCACAGCACTCACAGGTGATGTATCAGTCTATGTTGGTGGAGTAGCAATGTGTAACTTGTTTGGTTTGAATACGCAGCTGAGTCGTTTTTATGATAAATGTCTTGTAAAGGCTAAGTACATATCACTACAAATCAGGATCTCTTAAACTATTGTTTATTGATGAACTGTCACTAATTCAAGAAAGTCTTTGAGATGCAATATACACACGCCTCAATAAAATCATGGATATTCATTCTTATACAGAGATTTTCGGTAACATTGGTATAGTGGCAATAGGTGATTTTTATCAGTGTGTTCCGGTTGTTTCTTCAAATATTTATACATCATTATTATGGTGTGATCATTTTGCTTTTTGTTGACTTGACAACTAATGAACGTCAAAAAAAGAATGGAAACTTTGCTGAAATGCTACATCATATTCGAAAGATTAAAAAATAAATTCCATGTTAAAAGAAGATCTAGATATTCTTGAAAGATGCCATCAACAACATCTTAATAAAGAATATTTTTCTGAAGTGTTACATCTATTCACAAAAAATACTGACTTAGATGCACATAACGAAAAGATGATTGATCTAATCTGTGCTGATATTCATACACTTTTTGAAATTGATCGAAAACGAAAAAAAAAAAGTCTAAAACTAATAGATACGATAAATTACTGTTCAACCGACTACCAGTTGTTAAAACTGCTAGACATATGCTAACAAAAAATAGATATATTCATGATAATTTAGCAAACATTGTCACTGGTCCAATATTCGATTTTATTCAAAATAATGATTAATAAATCTCTCGAATAAAGTAGGTGATAATCGTAGAAGAATCTGTAGCGATTGTCAAAGAGTAGGAACTATTTGTGTTACACAAGCGAACGATTCTTTAGATGGAGAAAATTCAAACGCAATATTCATCACGTGTAAGTTGGACTTTAACTATGCATAAAGTACATGGGTTGACTGTGGACGAACTCAGGAGCGTAAATAGGGGAGGGGCGAGCGGGGCGTGGGGGGGGGGGGGGGGGGGGGGGGGGGGGGGGGGGGGGGCGGGGGGGGGGGGGGGGGGGGGGGCGAGAGGGGCGTAACCCCCCCCCACCCCCTGCTTCCGAAAATTAGTAGGAAAAAAGCGGTTTACGCCCCCCTGCTTTTGAAAATTTCGTTTTGTTGCTTACCAGAACAGAAAAAAAGTTTACGCCTCCTGCTTCCAAAAGTCATTTTTTAGATCATGAAAACAAAAAAATTAGAGTTACGCCCCTCCCCTGCTCTGAGACCTGACTTACGCCCCTGCATGATGAATTTGTTATTAGTTCCGAAGATTTATTCAGCAATGAAATGGAATATACAGCATTATCACTTGTTTGTACGGCCAAAGAATTATTTTTTATTAATATTCATTTTGATACATTCTTTTACGATGAAAAATGAAGTCTATAGATAAAAAACAAGGGAAAAAAGCGTACTTCTGTATTTCTCGATACTTCTGCTCCCAAAACAGAACAAAAATATTCTGCTATTAGAAAATTACTCGAAATGTTTCTGATTTAACAAAAACCTTAGCGATAGATATAACTTATCATAAAACAACTACGGCAACAATCAATGAAACAGGTAATATTAATCGAACCAGTGGTTCTGTAACATGCCAGGATGATTTTGTGAATGCCTACACCAAGCGATAGTGTTTTTAGTTTACTGACTTCATTCGTTCAATCAAAAACTGTATCGTCAGCACCTCGACAATCATAGATTCCAAGTTATCATTATCAAGGCATTGATGTACAAGAGCAAGTATAAATTATGCATATGAACAAACGATTTCTATCTCACTCCTTTAGTTTCGTCTACTTGATGAACACACTGCATCATAGTCTACCAAAAAAGTTATCTACGTACGATTGAAACTTTTCCAAAGCACTTTATTCTTTAATTCATAAATAACTTTGCAAAAAAAGGTCAGTAGCTCTTTTTCACAACTGTTTTTCGGTAAGTTGGTGAGCCGTTTGAAAAACTTTTATAAAGGCCAACGATGATTGAAGAAAACTCTTTCTTGATAAAAAGACTGAATAGATGAGATGAATTGCAGCAAAATTATTCTTTCAAACAAAAATAGGAAGAACACCAACAAAGCGTAAACATTATATAATGTATAAAAAAGAAATACAAAAGAATGCATTTGTAGAAAATGAAAACAGAGAGCAGAATAATAAACAGTTACACACTCATATGCAAAATAAGATAAGTAATCGTGTTCGTTCATGGTAGCTCTTGCCAAGCTTTAGTGATATTATTTTTGTTTTTTGATTTATGAACAGGGACAATCTTACTGTCGTAAGACAGCATAGGCATACGCTCAAGACTAACCAACAAGTTATGCACACTGAGAATCCACAGTAATCCACCTGTCCAATGCAGAGTCAAATTTATATAGACATGATAACAGCTACTCCAATAAATACTTATTGTCATACCGATGACAGTAAGTATAACAGCTATCCATAAAGGATAGATGATAATATGTGAACGATCTGCTTTTAATGAGAAAAGTTCTCGAACAAGGTAGATCTGTAAAAAGAATGAGACTAATGGCAAAATTCGACTAGATACAAGGTGACTATGACTGATACAATTTTGTGAATTTTCAGATTTGTTTGATAAAACAAAACAGCTACAATCATCATAAGGAAGATCACAATACAAATATGCGAAGCTGTGTGTCAGATTAAGCCTGCGCAAACTGATAATTGATTTTTCCACTTCCCCAAAAATAGTGTGAAGATGTAAATTGAGCCAGCCGATGGTGAAGACCATACAACCGACAAAAAAGGCGCCCAATATGTGAAACGTGCTTAATGTGGTGCCAAATTGTATTTTCATTGTGTTATAGATGTTGTTAACGATTATGTATTTTTAAACTTATGAATTGTGATGTCTAAACAAATCTGAAGAGACAGGAAAATAAATGAATACAATTAATATTACATAAAATGCTTTCCTATATCACTAAAAATCAAATTTGATTATTTCAATCAAGACAATAACTTACAAAAATTTACTCATTTCTAAATATTTTTTAAACTAGCTTTCAAATAGCCAATTCAATGGCAATTGTTATTGTCAATTACAAATGAATATGATTATATTTATTTGATTCAAACTTCAATCTACGACTTGTTGTGTACTTAGACACAATCTCGTGTTAAGCAAGAGATCAAATATAGGTAGAAGGTAATCAACATCGACCAAATTATCTGCCCCATAATACTCAACATGAACAGTAATTAATCAAGTTATATCTAAAAGTAAAGCTTCTACGTATGACATTGTTTGAAAATGTCGTCGTTGCAGGTCTTTAGAAAAACTAACAAATGCAGGAACAAAGATTTTTCAAAAAAATAGTTTTCCCATCAATATTGTGTAAAATACACCATGTTAAAAAGCCTAGCATTGAAAACGATGCGAAAATATACTTTTATTTTATTCTGAATCAAATCAGTAACTTAAGATAAGAGAAATTCCTTAGAAGTGACTAAAGCAAATCAGAGCATAAAAGACTGTATGATGCAGATCGCAAACAAAATGCACCAATGAGTAATACTCATTGAATATTGGCAGGACTGTGATAAGCAAAAAAGAAGCATATACCCAGGTCGAACATTACGATGATCTGATACGATCGTTTATGGCATGATGCAAAACGACCGTAATACGGTGCATACCAAACCAAACGGCCGTGTACAACGCAAGTTGATCGACCTGGGTAACTTGGCCAATGTATGAGTAATTGTATACAAAAATGATAGATGCCGTTGTCATCAAGATATATGTGAATACTTAGGTCAATTGAAGTGAGTACAACATGTAAGTCTAAGAAATGTTGCTCACTTAAGCTAAAGATAGTGAACCAATGAAATTACGAATCCTCGTTTTGCCATCATCCAATCATCGCTCTCTATCTCTATATCAATGGAATGAAACAGGCATTGTGAATTCATATACCCAGGAGAATGATTCCGATAGTAAGATCCTATCGGATTGGTGTCAAAACCTTACCGGATATAGTATGGATTTCATTATACCGAACGTTAGGGAAGTTAGCACAAAATTCGAGTTCTTCCAACCCGGTTTCGCCTATATGGTTGTGTTGAATTTCATTTTCGTTGTGTTGGATGCAGAATTTTGCTCTGAATCGAATGGTGTAATTTTTAAAGAGGGTTGCNTGGCGTGGGGCTGGAATATAGATTTGGAGGGAGGACTTGGGTGAGACCAGAAATTTTTTGATTGATGACCCCATACAAGTTTAGCATCATTCGATGCAGAATTTCATTCTGAATTCAACACAACCATTTTCAGATTCAACACAGCTAAAGCAGCGAATCCGGGCTGGAATTACTTCTACAAGATTTTCAGAAAAAGCAGTACTTCCAGGTAAAGTGCCAGATTTTGATCGGCAACCCCCTTTAAAAATTACGCCATTCGATTCAGCGCAAAATTCTGCATCCAACACAACGAAAATGAAATTCAACACAACCATACAGGCGAAACCGGGCTGGAAAAACTCGAATCTTGTGCTAACTTCCCCAACGTTTATACCGACGAAATCCTATCGGTAGTCGGATGTGTGACCTACAATTGGAACCCTAGTGTTGGAATCCGATAGATTCCACTGTCTGAATTTAACGGAATCCAACACAAGCATTCGACCCATGTGTTTTGTTGGCACTATACCCTCATTGATTGATGATTAAGAAAACGTTTTTTTCCGTCGGATCCGTTAGTAGGTCCGTGACCAGGAATCTGATTGGATTTTGTCGGCTTGTCGAATCTCATGAGATCCGTTAGGATTCGCTGTGGGATTCATTCACCTGGGTATCGTTTGGATTGATGATTCTTCAGCGGCAATAATTTAGAAATTAAAGAGTAGAACTGCTACAAATATCATGTTAGATTTTTATCAAAAATCAATGAATAATTTATTCGGACTTTCGATCAGATACATTTATCATCATCAGGAATACAGAAAAGTGAAAAAATTACAATAATATACAGCCCATGTTGCGAATACCGGATCACTTTTTGCGGTAAACTGTGGTATTTATCCTTCCTGCGGTAAATTACACTGATATGGAAGCCGGTAACCGCACCGGTAAAACCTGCGATTTTTTTGTGCATGTTTATCACATGTAAAACTGAAAAAAGGGTGTTTAAAATAAACTTAATTGATGATTTGGAACACTTTTTTTGTCCAAGATTATGGACGAACCGGTTTACCGAGGTAAATTCGGATAAACTTTCCCTGATGGCAGCTTGTAAGCGGACCGGTAAAACCGCGGTTAACCGCCGATTTTCATGCGGTTTTTATGACATGCTCAAGAAAAACATTCCGACCGTCGGAACGGGCATCTAAAAAGGCCTGAAACGACTATAAAACGGTATAATAAGGCATTAATTTTCACCGTATTTCGCCGTAATCCGTCAGCTCGTTCTACGGACCGTTTTATAGCCGTTTCAGGGCGTTTACGCACCGTTTTTTTGGACATGGGTGGGAAGGAATAAAAACAAAAATGATTAGATGATCAATGGAAGTAATTGATCTTGATTGAGTTTGTAGCAATTCTTTGATAGATGCAGTGACTCAATGTTTCAGTGAACACCGATGTTGGTGTGGTCAATGTTCCGAACTTCAGTGCTTCAGTGAGCACTGATTGAATTTTTCGGTATTCCCAGTGAGGTCGGTGTCAGTGAAGTCAGTGTGCAGTGACGCCGATGGCAGTGCAGTCAGTGCTACAGTGACCACAGTGTCGGTATAGTCGGTGGTCAGTAAACCGGGTGTGGGCGTGACGCTCGCCTGCTTTAGGAATTTACTGATATCGCGCCCCTTCCCACTTTGAGAGATACAAAATACTGATACTACGAAATCTTAGTGATTTAACAACGTGTAAGAATATGATAGCGAAAATCTTCTAAATAAATGCTTTTTCATTTCATTTTGTTCTTTGTCTCACAAAAATATTGATGTGAAAGCATTTGCGTCCCCCTTCTCCTGCTGCTGTTGGTGGTTCCGTATGCTTCTAGTGTCAATCATCATACCCAGGAGATTCAATCCGATCAGTGGATCCGATCGTTTCCGGCACCGGATCCTATGGATTCCGTTGCTTTTCGGTCGACTCCGTTGAATTCCGGCGATTTCCTAACTAACGGATCCCGGTCCGGGTTCCGCCGGAAAAATTCCGTTATGTTCCGCAAAATTTCGACCCGGAATTCATCGGAAATCGACGGAACCGATGGGAATCGATCGGAAATGGTCCGACGAAATCTGGACCGGAATCCGTTAGTTAGGAAATCGTCGGAATTCAGCGGAACTGATCGGTTCCGACCGATTCCGACGTACCCTGATTCTCCTGGGTAACCACGTAATAATCCATATGGAACAGCATTGTATCCATCACCACATTGCAACATTTTACTAAAACATTTATTAGGTATTCGAATAGATTCTTGTCATGTTATGAACTTTGACTACGGTAAACGATGTCTTTTAATACAAAGAGATGACATTCTATAATCTTTTTTATTCAATTATGCCTCATATAAACAATAAAGAATTAAATAATGTTGAAGATTGTATTTCATAAATAATTATTTAGATTCTTCAAGAAGTCGAAACTTTCGTACAGATTCGTTTTTTTGGCACGATTTTCACTTAATAATAGCAAAAATCTTAAACAAAAACAGTCGAATAATTAAAATTATTGATTAAAAAGGGCGGGGACTGTTTTGGTGCGATTTCGGTCCAACTGAAAAGTTATGGTACTCCCTCATGAAATTTTCACTAATTGTAGAGCTCGGCGCTACTAGCTATTCCCACAAGTTTCAGCTTGGTTGGTTAAAATTTAATCTTGATTTCAAAGTTAGCCATGTACGCTATATTGGAACTTGGAAGGGTCAAAGAGTACCTCATTTTAGGAATGCTATGCCATAATTGAAGAAATTATTTAATAACGATTTGATAGAGAGTTTAGTTCTCCACAAAACTATAGAAATAACTGTAACTAAAGTTGATGAGCAGTTTATTAAAATTTTCGAATACTGCCAGACCAGAGGTCTCACTTAGTCAGACCTGGCTGACAAAAAGCAGTCCATGGACTATATACCTTGGCCCGGCCCAACCCATGAACCACTCATATAATTGTAACTTTTTCGAACAGATACTTTGCCTGGCATGCTAGTGGAAGTAATTTATTTTCATTATCTATTCGTTTATTTCGTAAGGTAGATTGCAACCTACTATGAATAATGAATAACTCCAAAGCGCTATGGACTTGAGAAATGATTTTATCTTTGTTACGAAATCCTACTCCAATTCCAATTCCAAGGCAGATATTCGTTTTCCTGTGACTTTGATTCTAACTGTGGGAAACTGCGAAATCTTTTAACTATTCCATCGTACGATTAAACATTTTGAGCAAAATAAAGTCGCATTAAACACCTTAAAATGTATAAATCTTATCGAAAAAATTATTTTTTTGTTGAAGAAAAGTAAGTGTTCGTGTTATCACCTTCAGAGTTGTTGCTTGCTTTTCTAAACATCATACATTGTAGAATGCACAAGAAAAAATATTTTTTATACCCCAGGTCGATCAACTTGTGTCGTACACGGCCGTTTGGTATACACCGTATTACGGTCGTTTGGCATCGTGCCATATACGATCGTATACAGTCGAATACTGCAATATCCGACCACATTACGGCCGTTAGTAACCGTTTACGACACGGCGAAATACGGCCGTAATACGGTGCATGCCAAAACGTCGAATTACGGCGATTTACGGTCGGAAACGTTATAAAACGGTAGTAAACGTTGCCGTATACGGCCGTTTACGATCGTATCAGGTCACCGTAATGTTCGACCTGGGACCTAAAGAAGTGTTTTTTTTATTGATTTCAAAAGTCTGAGACGTTTCTCATCGAAACAACTTAGAAATAATGTTGAAAACAGTTGTACCAATATAAATCACATTGTTACCCATTTGACTAATGTCTTTAAGTCAGTGTTTCAATAGATCCTTTGAGTATGAATATCAGGATTGTCAGATCAAAAACTTGAACTTGAGAATATTTTTACAAACTCAGAAAAATTCAGAAAAAGCAATATATGATTAATTATTGTTCATTATTTTTTAACAAGGTTGTAGGACATCCTTTACTGGGTCTTTTCAAGTGGTCTAACCTTTATGTTTATACATATTTTAACTGGAGAAGAAACAAATTGCAATTCACGCCCACACCCACACCCACACCCTAGAGGAAGCTGAAAAACTAAATCAAGAATAGAAAAAATATTGTCTCAAACATGAATCCATCATCCGAGAGCATTAAGATCAACTTCTAATTTATTGGCTCGTAGTCGAGCAGCTTCAGTTCGTGATTTGATAACTGGAATAAACAATATCCCAATGATTAGAATAGCTGCTGGGCATGTTATTCGCCATTCAATGGCGTCGATATCGTCGTCTGGATGTGCCTTATATGATTCTACAGTACTTGGAAAAGCACGAAATGCGCCTTTCTTCACTTGACATTGTAGCACTGCTATCATACGTTGATCATTGTGAGAAAATGTCACAGCATACACTGGATCTGAACAGTAATGAATACTAGGACTAACAAATATTGCATTAGCGAAATCTTCAATACCGAAAGCTTCATCTCCTCGTGCAATATGATTGTCAGGTGGGCAAACACGAAAACCATTAGAGACGATTGTACTTGGCATTACCAGACCATCCATGAGTATCGATCGAATAACATTGATAGACGTACCATGATAAGCAGTGTGAGGAAAATTTTTCGGATCATAATCACATATCTTCAGATATTGACATTTTACTGGAGTTTGACGTAATTGAAACTTTTGCCCAACAGCAGCTTGAATGAACATGTCTGGTGGAAGGCATAGTGCGTCAGAAAATATTTCCACATGACGAACCAAAGCATACAAACCACCGATACGAGATAAGCGGTTATGTTGATTGCTGTAGGAAAACCAATAGGCAGAATTTGGTAACCACGTATATAATTTCACATTTTTTTCATTATTGACTGTCACTATTGGCATATCATCTAACTTATCAGTCTTATTAGTATAACTCATTTGGAATAAACAAACACATTCAGGCAGATGGAAATGTTTGACATCTGGTTCAAATATGTATTTTACTTCAATCGAAGTGTTTGTTTTGGCACAACCAGACGCAAAAGTGAATGATAAATTTTTAATTGTGCAAGTTTGTACCTCACTCGATGCTGCTTTTATTTGAAACAGTGCATCTTCCCCTTTTGATTCAAATATGCCGTGAAAAGTACGTAAGTTTAGTTTTGGAAGTTCATCTCTTTGTGTATAACCACTATTCATATAGCGAGGAGAATCATAAGTAATGAGACATATAGGCAAATCTACGAATTTCGAGCTTACACAACGAGCACGACACACCGCTGATATCAATGTTGTATTTTCATTCTCAAAAGTTAATGGACTTCTTGCTATTGAGAACCATCGATATTTACCACGATATGGATCTGGAATAGCTGTTATGAGATCATTTATTGTTGCATCACAATGTAATTGCACTTTTATAATTGGATCAAATCCAGAAGTCCTACCATCACCATACAAATGTACAGGAATGTATTTGTCAACTGCTAAATTATTTTGATATTCTTTTAAAATTTTTTTAATTTTTTCACTGCTAGCTTCCTCCAATGCTGTAGCATCGTATTGATTCCTAATACTAAGATCAGCACCTCTAGAGATCAATAGCTCGACTGTGGATATATGTCCATGAAAAGCAGCACCATGTAATGGTGTACTACGTTTACCAGGTATTTGTACATTAATGTTAGCACCTTTGTCTAAAAGAACTTTTGCAACATTTGTTTTACCAAAATGACATGCAAGATAGAGTAAACTTGTACCCTGGCCATCGACAGCATCACGTTTATTGCCATCAAAATGATACTGAAACCACCAATCAACACCATGAATTGCCATTTGAAACATATTCTGTTCTCGCATTGATCGAAACAAGTTGGTAATTCTTTTACCTCTAGTTATGCCTTCTTGTTCAGCTGTCATACCCCATTTATTGATTAGAGTAGAGTTTGCTCCTTGATTGAGAAGATATTCAACAATCGATTCATGTCCACCATAGGCAGCAAGATGTAGAGCTGAATTTAAATTGATGTCAACAATATCGAGTTTAGCTGAACGTTCTTCAATGAGCCATTTAGCAAGTTCGAAATAACCTTTTTTACATGCACACTGAAGTAATGTCTGTCGTTGAGTATGATATTGTGTATCAATATGTTCTCGAATATTCTGGATGTTGCTTTTGAACCAAGCAAGTTGATTAGTCGCTGCTTGAATAAAAGGCTTTTGTTTTAATTCAGCAAAAACGTTGTTAACCTCATCATCGTAAGCTTCGTCTTCAGGCATGTTTCCATGATCATTTTCTAAATGATAATTGGCTCCACATTCTAATAGACAGCGAACTATTTCAGGATGCCCATAGAATGCAGCCACATGTAAAGCTGTGCTACCAGTTCGCTGTGGTAAATCTGGATCCGCACCTTGTTCTATTAAACTGTATACACCTTCAACATTACAAGCACGTGCTGCACAATACAGCGGCGTATGACCCGTTACCGAATCTTGTGCATTAATTTCTTTTAATTTCATATTTTCCAACCGTTGCTTCAATTCTGATGCAAGATCAGGTTCTGCTGCTAACTGTTGCAGTGAATATTTTGATTTATGTAAATCAAAAATCCATTTTTGTTGATCATTATATAGCTGTCGTTTATCGTGATCGGATAATGTTTCATAGGCACGACAAATTTTTCGGAATTGCTCCGCTGTAATCGTACGATTTTCAGGAGATTTCTGTCGATCTGCTTTTAATTGATGAATAAGGTTACGATAAGCATCCCTCAATTGAAAATCGTTACAAGTTTTGTCCACTCCGAGAATTCTATATGGTGTGACAGCTGATGAAGTCATACTTTTCAGTACTCTTCTTTTTTTTATCCAAGTGTGTATGTCTGTCGATGAATAAAAATGCAGCCACTTTCTTCAGTTTGTTTTTTTACTTCCTACAAACACCGTTTCTTTCTTGGTAGAGATTTTGTTCCATACACGTGTTTTTCTTTTCGTCTACATACAACTACGATAATGTGCATTAGTATAAGAAGGGATGATTTACCAAGAATTTTATCTTTAAATTTAACCATACATATTTGTTAGCACGATTTTTATTATTCTTGCTTATCTATAATCACTATTACGTAGACAACCATAACATCCAGTAAAATACTGTAACTAGTACTTAGCTTAGATCGTTTAGCGCTAGCAGATTTTGTTTTCACATGAATTTGTTCCATTGAATCTAAATCTATAAAATAATGCAAATAAATATTGATGATTATTTGCTACTGTTTCGATTTGATACCGGTATATTGCTGAAACACTATAACAATTCACGTTTAGAAAACAATCTTCTACTGGTTAATCGTAATTTCTAGCATTTGCATTTGTATAAGATAGTATTTTCATATGACAGCCCTTTTAATGTCATATCTATGTTGCTATTAACAATTTGACTAGGATATTTCTTGTATAAGTAGAATGATGAAAAGTTGAACTGAAAATCAATAAAACAAATCTTATTTGAAAAAGGAAAAGTATACTTGAAGGATAAAAATAGAATATCCGTGGAATTGGGTTTCTAATCAGAAAGCGAATTCCAGCTGTAAATACATTGTACAGTTCATAAATGCAAACAAGGTCCCAGTAGCAATCAATATTTTGTCAGTATTATTAAAACGAGAAGAATAAGAGATATATGTTTACTATTTTCGGATTGTGATACAATTTAGCGAAGTCCAATGAATGTAAAGATGCATAATTATTTCGTCACACATATCTTCTGTGTAATGGATATGTATTTCTCTTTCGGAATAACAAGTATATCATTTTCTTGAGTGGTTTTCATATTAAATTTGTGTAAATGTTGTCGTCTAATGAATTCTCAAATCTACTTCTGAATGGGATTGATGTCTGATTGATATCAGCTGGGGCTTTTTGTCTACTTACTATTTTCCATCTGATGATTAAATTTTTAGAAATAACAGGATAGAATATTAATTAAAAAACGGAACTCATATAATTGTGTCCAGAGTTATCGATGTGTATCGGTATATGGAAACATAAAATGTCTCGTTAGATATCTTAACGACAAAAACATTTGACTATCTATACTACTATTCACCTCAATAAAGAGTTTTGAGTTGTTGTGAATATAAAAAAACGCATTGTAGAGCGACTCCATAGACTTTCTAATGATATCTATCTTTCATCGTGATATGAGAAGGTCAATATGAGAATTAATTTGATAAATAAGATCTTGCTTTTCATACGTTCCCATCAGAAAGATAATATGATATTTATTATTACACCAGTTGATCCAAAGGGTCTATCACTTGGATCAAGACGATCATTCTATCTAGCTGGAGATTTTAGATGAAGAAACTCCCTGGCATTCAAAGAAGAATGAGGAAAGTATCATCTTGCATAAGGAAGATTAATTTCCTGTTAGATAAATAAAATAGAAAGAATCGTTTAATATCGAAAGACAACTTGGAGCAGTCACTTATTTGTCTTGAAAGTAGTGAGCTCTATAGTCATATTCTTTGACTATTCAATATTGTAAGCAGTTTAACTTTTATTGAGTAATCTCATGTGGTATGCAGCTTCTGTGTTGAGCAATAGACTGAACGTATGAAGATTAACTTGCCAGTTTAAATTTGAATGCAGTCTCATCAGACTCTATGATATGATTAAAAAGATGAGGCTCATTGTCAACAAGTGATCAGAATATCTCGTCAAATTCGAGCTATCGATCAAAATTGTCCTCATTGGTTTCGTGCATCAACCACCTCGAAATATTAGGCTTGTGAATCTAATGGAATTTTAAACACAATGAATAGAAAGTTGTTCTTGCAATATTCAACCATAAACTCTATGACGAATCGATGTGTCGTAGGCTTTTTTGTGCCAAAATAGAGGATAATTTATTTATGCTACTTTGGCTAGTAGCTGATATTCCCCTGTCGGATGGATAAATGTTGAACACAGAGCTAGTTTTAAAAAAATTAAATTTCTACTTTGGTTATCATCAGTCGATTGTGAGGCTCTTAATCTTACTCCATTTCCTTGTACTAAATTTATTCAACTTCAATAGAATACTCACAAGTCGATAGGTCCACTTTCCTATACACAACTTGTAATTTGCACTAAGTTAATATCGCTTCATGATTTATATCGAAACTGAAATTAGGGACTATGCTCTGGAAAACAAATTCGCTTCCCAGAAAACTCTAAGAGGGTGGCTGAGACCTGGGAAACCCTGATAAATTACTTACAATAATCTCTTGAGTATACTGATCTCAAAAATAATAAAAAGTTTTCGATTTCGCGACGTAGTTTTCTCTTATATTTTCCATGAACTCAGAGATCTTGTTAGTTCTCATCTGAGAAACATAAGTAGCCATTCGAATGAGACTGAAACGAATCTCTAACATAAAAAGGAACTAGTTTATGTTTTTAATATTAATTTTAATTACAGTTTACGATTCCAATTAGGTTGAATTGAAGGTAAAATGAGTGACGTGTTTGAACTTATGAGAATCTCTAAAGTTTATGGGCGAAGAAGATAGAAAGCGAAATGTTAACACTAAAACTTTATTGTTGAAAAATGTATGCATCTATTATCTGTATCGTTCTGTGAAACATTCTGAACATATTCAAAAAAAAAGCTGAAACCCTTTGGTGTATCAATGAGAACTTCGGGAATCGATTTTATTTTCCCATCGTACTTTTTCCAGATGAAGGATTCGCGACGAGAACCTTTTTTCTGATAATTTAAAAAAATTGAAATTATTTTTACACCAAATATTTTATTTCTGTTGAGCGTTATGCATAGCTTGTGATAAATAGCTAATCTCTATGTAGTATGCATGATGAAAAATATTAAACTATAGTCGCACGATCTCGATTTTACTCAGAGTTCAACTGATTTGGTTTCTTGCAAACAAAACGTGGAATCTTGATATTTTGATTATATGTAGCATTCATTAATTTTTGTTTTTGAATAAAACTTTTCAAGAAAAGTTGACATATACTTATAGAACAGATCAAGATTCAATCTAGACATTTTGGAGCGTTCTGTCATGTGAAAACAAAATAGTACAAGATACATTTTGATTGCAGTACGGCTGTCTGTTTAAGTCAATAAATTCATTTTATAGATCGTTCGATTTTAGTTTAAAGCACTATTTTCACTAGTTTTGCAAGTGTTCTAGAAGAAAGCCGTCTAGAAATGTTACTCTAAAAATGATTTTAGAAACATGATTTTCTTTTCAATTCTATATTCGCTTGGTTCCACTATGAATTGAATTTCTTTTAACTGTATTTATAATAGTTCACTGAATTCGCCATTCGGAACGAAACGTCACAAAAAATATCAATACCGAAACAAATAGAAAACGGAAAATGACTGGTAATAATGTATGTTTTTGCTTACACGGCAATGTTTAATACAGGATAGAGGTAGGTTTTCGTGTGGTATCCTATTTTTAAATTTAAATTTTATAAATACGTTCACAATCAATAACGTAGTTGGATTACGAGTAGAATTTTTCGAAATAATCGACTACTAAATCTATTATGTTGAAGATAATCCATGATTCGAATGCAACTAAATACAGTGTTGATGGATATACCACTTTAAAAACAAGGCTAAAATCGTAGCGTTTCAATTTCGTCAACAAGAAATGTATTTAATAGTGGGCGAAAAGTGTGGGATTAACTTAACCCTTTCCAGCCGGCTCCCAGAAGCGACATAGTTAAAACTCTTCTTCTGCGTATATTTGTTTTCGTGCCATAGAGATAGCAAAAAACTATTTCTTAAAATCGAACGGTGCTTCTATGTTGAATGGCTGCATGTTTTCATTTGACAACAGCCGGCCGTAAAGGGTCAAAACTTTGAAAAATTCATTTGTCGTTTTCGATCATCGAAATTCACTATTGTGCGTTCCTTTCATTTAATTATTCAAGAAAAAGTGCAAAAAATATATACGATACACCTGGGCAGTTTCTACGCGATTCAAATCGACTTTTGTACGAAAACTTTGACATAATTTGAACTTAAGGAGAGAGTAGATGTATGGGTTTTTGTGTTAGTTGGCATCAGGATAATTATTCTTGTAGATCCTTTATTTCTCTACATCCGTGCCGATACGTAAATTAAATATCCATTTCCATACCAGTTATCGAGAGCTACAATACTATCATGCTGTTTTTTTTTCATAGAAAATTCCATTGAAAGCTAGGAAAAGCTATATAAATCCACCATATATATTTTGTATGCTTTGTTCTTGTATGAATAAATGAAAAAACGAAAAATAGCCAATAACGATGATCGAAAACGAAAAATGATTTTTCAAAAATTTTGACCCCTCACGGCTGGCTGTTGCCACTGGGCAACATCCATAGCTCTTATTGTCAGTACTCATTGAATCATCTCTTTGAGTGATACAATATACAATAGATCAAGGAGGAGAAATTTACCACTAGTGACCTGTGGGATTGAATGATGGAGGGTACCATAAGAACATCTATTATGATTCAGTTGTTCTTTAGGAGTATTCAGGAGGACTTCGGTAATTTCCTCAGCTGAAAGTTTTTGTTTTGTTTCATGGGCTATGAGTGTGTTCTAAAATATCTTGTAGTAATTATTGAACTATTGATTCACTATCTATCCACAGTATAGCTAGACATTTCTTAAAATATCGACACAATGTTGCCAAATGACAGCATCCGCCCGTAAAGGATTAAATAGTTTAACAGTCTTTCGACGTCATAAAACTCGATCAATTTTAGTAGTGACTGACGATTAAGCGACTATTTCATCGGTATATTACGATTAACCGTTCAAAATTATTGAAAAGCCTCACAAAACAACAAAATAATCCTAAATTAATTAATGAGCGTGACAATTTCTTATTTTCATAGAATAAAAATATCTATTACTTTAACTGAACACATAATTGGTATGGCTACACGTTCACCTGGAAAAATAAGCGATAGTAAAGATAATTGTTTTTCATCGGTTTAATCCCACATCATATGTGGACAAGAGGTAGTTACATAAAGAGTAATATACTAGTTTAAAATAATGAAAATTTAGCAGTATATTTTAGGCTAGATTTTAACTAGAAGTTGTAAAAATCTAAAAGGTTTCTTTAAAATCACTACTTATATCATTTGCTAATAGGTAAAAACAGCAATTTTTTAGCTAACCAATACAATACACTGTTTTCATATTAATTACGTGTGAAACAGACATATGTGGAACAAAAGAATATTTCATACAGTACTTTTAACATAACTATTCTCGTTGTAAATACACAACATATTTGAATGGAAATATAGCATTTGATGCGTTGAATTTATTATTCCATTTCAAAGTTTTCATTTTAATAATCTGAGTGTAATCCAATGTTATCATTCTTATTTTATTTTTGTCGCGTGTTCGATAGTTGTTCTCAAAATCCGTTGTATAGTGCTTGCTGGCGGCACCTATCAGATTGTTTTTTGACATATTTTTGAGGTCTGTTACTTGACACTTTTAAGTTGCCAATGGTGGCTGATGTCTGCTGTATAGATAATGTTGCAATTCGATTCTCTTATGGTGTTTGTTGTTTCTATTGAGTGATTGGCAGCAGTAATGCTTCGCTCCTCAAATAGTGTTCGAGGTCAACATCAGTCCACATCAAGTATTTATGACTACAAAACACTCAATGAAATGGTAATGAGAACAACAAATACGAGCACATCAAATGAACAATCAGTAATAGACAATCATGAACCGAATAAATATATTCAACCAGTGAAAACGTCTCTTGCTGATGAATCTTTATGTGTTTCTTTACAGTCAATGTTAAGTACTACTATATCCTTATGTGAAGTGATCATTGAAGGCAACTGGAGATTTCGAGCATATGAAGATGATCAGTTTAGATTTAAATCAATGGGTATTGATAATTTAGTTTATATATGTCATGATATCATGAACAAAACACTTGGAATGATTAAGTTAAAACAACAAAATCAACGAATATCGTCATCAAGTTGTAAACCATGGCCAATAGTAAATGTGGATAATTTTGAAAAATTGACAGATGTAGATCGTGCTATTCTTAATCGTGCTCATGTATATGCTCTAATGACAATTATCTTTGAAGCAACATCGTCAAGTATCTCAATGTCTCAACAAATTTGTTATAAAGATGAAGTTGTCGAACATATCAATAATGAACATAGTGTTTCTAAATCTCATAATTACCCTAAAGTATCCTATGAAACTGCTTTCCGACATCTGATTCATACACCTGACAATCAACTTCTTCAAGTAGCTCTTCATGCATCTCTTATAACCGGTCATAGTCGAATGGAGTTACAAGAATTAGGTGAAAAATTAGGTGTCAAACGACATCATTTTGATATGGGTTCAATAAAAGATTCAACCAAAACTTTTCAAGACCTAATAAAATTATTACGTGAACAAAAATTAAAACGAGAACGCGAACAACAATACGTTGATACTAATAAATTACCGTATAAGCCTAAAAAAAAACGAGGTCTAAGCGCGAATGTTTCAGGCACGAAGTTTGCTGTTGGTAAGCTATTTTAATTTAGATTTTCACGATTTGTTTGTTTATTAAAATAACATAAAAAGAAACCCTGAAAACGTCAACGTCATTCTCGAATACATAAATTAAAACAACAGAAGAGGTTTGATTTCAAATCATGGATTCTCAAAACCATCATTATAGACTATCATCATTATTTTGAGAATAACTCTGATCATAAAAAATATCAATTATTTTATATAAAATATTGTTTCTTCACGTTAAAAGATACCATTCTCGTATTGATTGTTGGCGCCTTAATTCATGTCAAATTATAGTTGGAAAAAAATATTCAAAATATTAAGTTGGTTTACGACTAAAATGTAATTTCATGATTCTATTTTGAAAGATGCATGAACATTGTGTAATCAAACTAGTCTGAATCGATATAGTTTCTATCATATAAGAGAAAACAATTGAGATTTTGTAGATAGCAATTTCTTTTACTTATTTACGAAGTCGTTAAAGTCTATAGTGATTATAGAATATTTTGAGTATTGTGTTGTTATCTAAGCGTGATAATTTTTTAAAGTTCAACCTATCTAATCATATGTTAGAAGATAATTATGAATCGATTGAATTCATAAATCCTAATAGAAAGTTAATTAAAATATTAATTCCAATTTTTTTATCATTTCGTCGTATTTTAATTAATAAAATAAATGATTCATTCGATCATTGATACGAAAAACGTTCTTGACATATATACTGAGAACGTTTTCTAGTTCATTACATTTATAATACGAACGGCTGAAATTGATAAATGAATCATGATATTTTATTGTATTTCTAAACAATCAATTTTGAACAATATAGAAACTCTTTTATTTGATATCATTTTTCTTTTTGATTTAGTTCGTCAAGCTGCTGATGTATACGGCTTTTCTCTAAGTTCCGATGGTGATACTACTTCTAATCTATTGTGGCACGATACATTAATATCAATGGATATTGTATCGGCACTAAAACCCTACCAAAAAGTAAATCATTTTCCAACCATGAGTGAAATTTCACGTAAAGATTCATTAGCTAGAAACTTTGACAAGTATAATTGCAATGAATTTATTTTCTATTGATTTAAAAATCAAATTTATTATAGATTATCACGAACTCTACCCGATGAATATAACTTTACGCCTAAAACGTGGATATTACCAAATGAATACAATTCATGGTATTCATATGCTTCAAGTAAACCAAAAAAAGATCAATGTACTTATATTCTTAAACCAAATAATGGTGCCATGGGACACGGGTGAGATTTTTTTTCTTTTTAATTTCATTTTTAAATAAAAATAATTATTTAATAGTATTCAAGTTTTT
Organism: Rotaria socialis; assembly: GCA_905331475.1. Classification (NCBI taxonomy): domain Eukaryota; kingdom Metazoa; phylum Rotifera; class Eurotatoria; order Philodinida; family Philodinidae; genus Rotaria; species Rotaria socialis. The sequence continues at coordinate 264,137 of CAJNYU010000027.1, forward strand.
TGTGATTATGAACGAATTCAACCAATGGATAACTATGTGATTCAAGAATATATTCGAGAACCTTATCTTATCGATGGTTTTAAATTCGGTATAAAAATATTTATTTGTCTTTTTGTTATATTAATATTTACAATGTTAAATTTTTCTCTTTTAATAAATAAGATCTTCGAATTTATGCATTATTGACATCATGCGACCCACTTCGTGTATTTATTTTTAATAATGGTCTTGTTCGTATGAGTACAGAAAAATATGAAACACCTAATCGAAAAAATGCTGTATTTGATTTTACTGATTTGTTTTTTTGCAAAAATTAATTTTCTGTTTTCTATTTTCTAGTCTCATCTTTTCATGCATTTAACAAATTATTCCGTAAACAAATACAATGTTGATTATGAAATTAGTGCATCAAATGCTAATGGAGAAAATACAGGCAGTAAACGTTCACTTAAATTTTTATTTGAATATTTACGATCTCAAAATCAAGATGCAAATACACTTTGGAGAGATATACAAGTAAATCTAATTAAATATCTATTGAAAAAAGAAAGTATTAAAAAAACTAAAATACCGTTTGTTTTTAAAGAATATTATATTGAAAACAGTTTTTCTTGCTCAACCACATTTATTTGCTGCTTATCGAATGTGTCGTCCCGGCGCTTCACCTTCAAGTGAAAGTGTTTGTTTTGAAATACTTGGTTTTGACATATTAGTTGATCGCAACTTAAAACCATGGGTACTTGAAGTATGTACTGCACAAATTTTCATTTACTAATTCAAGAATTAAAAAAACATAGGTAAATCGTTGTCCAAGTTTTGGTACAAATGAACAAATCGATTTTGATATAAAAATGAAACTGTTACTTGATACATTTGAATTACTTCGTTTTCGAACATCAGACAGAAAAAAGAGTCTCGCCATTGAAAAAGCTGAAGCACAACGTCGTTTATATTCAAATATTGGTAAAACTAGTCGTTTATTAGATGATGCATCACTAATTCTTTCCAATGGAACCTATCGGGATTTTCGAACTCGACAAAAAAAACTTGCTGATGTGGTATGTTTAAAAACGAAAAAGGATATTCTTGAAATCTTTAGAAAATTATTATTTTCGACAGAAGGAAAAATTATATCTTCTTCAACGTGAAACAGCTCGTGAAACATTTGAAAACCGTCATTTAGGAAGTTTTATACGTTTATTTCCTGTTGAAGATAGTATTCGAATGAGTGAATTAATGATCGTATTAACAAAGTGTTTCGATGTGTTATATGCAAATAGAAAGGATTTATCATGGAGTACGAAATATTATAATCGATTTAAAGAAGAAGAATTATTAGAACAATTGACAGAACTTGAAGATCTTGATCAAAGTGATCAAAAACGAAACCCTCGTTTAGCATTTGTAAGTTGTTTTCATTTTGATTGGAAGAAAAAAGACATTTTTTGTTTTCATGATGAAACTAAAAGATCGATGAGAAAAAAATTAAAAAATAAATAAATTGTACTCATCGTCCTTTCAGAGTGCACCAAGTAGCAAAAGTTCTTTTTCATCATGGTCAGCTATAAGCTTTACCGAAGTAAGTTTCTATTTATTGTTGCACTAGTTGTTGTCGCAATTTTATCATTCTGTCACTTTTTGTTTTTGCTTACCATTTGTATATCAATAATCATCATTAGCTCACTATATCATTGATTTTCCTTTTCCATCATATTGTTTTGTATCATAAATGTATTTCGATAATCTGCACAAACTGTTTATATCTTTTCATATCAATTTTGTCTTCTTAATATAGGTATCAAATAATAGTCTTCCAATAGATCGTGCATCTCCGTCAGCCAGTTTTGTATCCGAATTGACTGACGATGACGATGAACATAATCATCAAGATCGATCAAGTTCACCTCAACCATCTGATTTCGTTAATAAAACCACATCATCAACAAATACTATTACAACCAATGGTTCCTTATTGAGACGATATACACCACAATCACGAACAAATGTTCTTCGTACAACACCAATATCGCCATTAATTCTTCGAAAACAACGACAATCTTCAATTATTCCTACAAATATTCTTCAACGACCAAACTTACAATCACAAGCAAGTCCATCGGATATAAAAACAAATCGAGCCATTGAAAAGAAAAGTTATTCAACATCATCAAGTCAAAATGCCGATCGTCCAACTCAACAGTCTCGATTAACAACTCGAGTAATAAATAGTCAAACTCAAATGGTTACATTCACCACAATAACGCAAACTGGTAGAAAACAACAAAGTAGTATGACACCATCGATTGGTCGATCAACATCATTCAATACTCCTAAAGTTAGAACAAATTTTCTTGCGTAAAAAAAAATGAAAAATTGATGTCTATTTTAGGAATTACAAATCAATGATGATCAATTAAATCATCTTTATCAATCAACACTTGAACAAATGCATCAATTGTGTATTCGGTATCCCAATAAATCTGATGATGAAACACGACGAATTTGTAATGAAATTGTTGAAAACTGGAATAAATATCGTTCGTTAATAGGAGAATTTTGGTTATCTAAATTAGATACAAAAAAAAGACAAGCAATTATAAGAATTGTTTGGAATAATGTTCAACAAATAATGAAGCAACTATGGACGGTGGATCACTATATTGAACAATTATCATTAAGTAAACATTTAGCTAAATTAGAACAACGCTTATTAGCCAACAGTGGTCAATACTTATGGGATATTTGTCAAAATAGATATAAGTATGTAATAAAAAGATAAATAAATAAGCAAATTTAAGCTCTCGTTATTTAAGTTCGTGGGGATCATCATTAGTAACAAGTACAAATCGTGTATCTCCAATTGAATTAGCGTGTTGTAATCGTTTTATTGAATTGTGTAAACAAGCTTTGTTTATTGTTTATCGTTATTCAGTTGATGAAAAGATCAAAAAACAACAAGAGCATCAATCACAAGGATCAACGATAATGGCTATTTCATAGATATGTGAAATTATTTTTCTAGATATTGTCAGTTCTATTTTTCCGGTGGTCGATTTTTCTTAAAAATTTTTTTATAATTTAAACATTGCATGCAAATCATTTTCATTTATTTCAAAAATTTTAACGAAGAAAATTTTTTTGATCGTATAGAATTGAATGAAAGCCTTTAAAATTCATAGAAAGACTAGGACTCAAACTTTATTGAGCTTGGCTGAATACATAAACATGTTAAATGCATAAAATTTATTTGAAGTGATAGCAAAGAATCTTTAGTAATACAACAATTTCGCAAATATTACTCGTTGAAAACAGAATTAGTCTTAAGTCAACAGACGGACTTCATATGCCAAAATACTTAAAATAAGATTTTTTAATCATAGGATTTCTTTTCTGAATAAAAAATTATAGATCTAATAAATCGAAGATTCATTGTGACTGTCTTTCGTAGTGGTTGATCTAGTTTTTATATAATAATTAATTCATTGTCTAGAGCTTTCGACTCAATTCTAGGAGCCATTTTCAATATAAAAAGATATTTATGTTCTTAAGTTGATTTCATTGAATAAGTTGAAAATGACTCCTGGAATTGAGTCGAACGCTCTAGACAATGAATTAATTATTATATAAAAACTAGATCAATCCCTACGAAAGACAGTCAAAATGAATCTTCGATTTGTTCGATTTATAATTTTTTATACCAAAGTACTTGTTGATATTGTCAAATTTTTGAATAATGACATTGCCAATAAAAGAGATTATCTCAATCTTACTCGTCTATGGATATTTGGTTACTAGAAATCAATCAATCTTGTAATCATTTTTTCATGTTCGTCTTTCTATTATTATGTATGCGGATAAAAAAGATTACTCATAATATTTTCAATATCAAATTTTGTCGAGCTAAATTTTATAACTATTTAAAAGACGACATAGAAAAATTTTAAAAACTGAAGTTTATAAGCTTTTTAAATGAAATTAGAACACAAAAATCATATAGAAAAGAATGTATCTAAAGATTCTTACAAGATAACAATAATAAAATGTGTATCAGCAAAACAGCCGGTAATAAACTCTTAAAAACAGTACAAATATATTTCAATAGTACAATCAAAGTCTATTTTTTATACAAACCAAATATATTAATTTAAGTTGAGTATGTCGAAAAATAATAGTTCTCACCTGACTAAACGTATTGAAAACAATAGAATAGGCACAATTCGTGATAACTATGAAACAGAATTCGTGTTTTTTTTTACTAATACGAAGTTAATTGAAATACTATGTTTGGACACAATTTAAATATCAACATCAATTTCACAGTAGCTCATGATTGGATTGATTTGAAAAATAAAGGTTTGAATAGTAAAATACGAATAAGTAATCACACGAAAATACCGAATTTAATTCGCCAGCTTATCATAAAATAATCACCATTATAGAATTGACCAGTTGATTTTTAATAACATTACACTTTGCTCATAGTTTATCACTTGACATACAGTGTCCCATAAGTCAATGCTATTTTTTTCCATTGTATGCCAAAGTTTTCTTCACTTGAAATATAATTTCATATTAAAAAAGTATAATTTCCGCTACGTTAACCTAATCAAACAACTAAAATTGATGATATAAACATTTATCGATAACTCGTTTTTCGATATTATCCTAAAATATGTTGTACTCATTCAGTTATTGTAATTTATGATATAATCTTCATATAATATAGACTTATGTAGTTTAATTGAAGTCATGAAGCGTATCGTACTTGAACTGTCCTTTGGTTTTTTCTCATCGCTCAAATCGAAAGTTAACGAAAAAAAAGGAACATGTATTATAATCGGTTACCGTTCAATTAATATTCACCTTGAATATCTGTCGACTGAGCGATGATAGAAACTTCATTTTTCGTAGGTTTTATTACATAAATATTCACGTATTTCATTCATTTAATATATATTGACCAAATATACAAGCACGTACAATGTTTGAACATCATCATCATCATGCTGATCAATATATTCTTTCAAGTTTATGTCCATTCTCTTGTTCGATTGTTACTACTGCACTTCGTATTGGTGGAATATTAGATCCTGAATTTTTACTTCAATGTCAAATAACGGATAAAAAACTACAAAAAAAAATCGATGGATTAAAACAAATTCCATTGAAATATGAACCATTATCATCCATATTTGATTATCAAGAAGAGCTTTTTCTCGATATGGATTTACCATATAAAAGAAAATTTTATGATTCATGCGAATTTAAACAATATAATTCGTGGCTAAACGATCAAAATCATTGGAATATCATTCATACGTTTAATGATGATCTTATTATTTAGAGAAAATTTTCTGCTAGAATATGACCATTCAATATTGATTCGAATAAATTGTATCGTGTGTCTTCTTTTTCTTTTATTTACCTTGAAATACAGAAAGTTTAATCTTAGAAAGACAGAATGTATAATTAACGACTACATGTTTTTGAATAGACGATATCTTAAAGTTTTCTTTTCATGCTTTTTTTTCATACAAAATAATGTGATACGGTTGAGTAAACATTACATTTTATTTAGTCTCTATCGATTCTTTTTTGCTTCAAATAACATCGTCACACATATCATCATTCAAACAAACCACAAAATACATCATGTCGTTGAATGAGCTCGTGGATATGTATAATCGAAAGTTGAATTCTAGTGGTAGCAGATCAACAATGGCAACTGACCCATCGCATCATACACCTCAATCAACATTTACAATGAATACCGGATTTGAATCTGTAGCTGATACAGCAAATTCCATGAGTTATAATAACAATAATTATGCCTTTACCGATAATGCAGCATCAGCATTATTATTTGAGGCTGATTCCTATCGTTTTCAATTAAATGATCGGGTACTTGCTGGTGACACAGTTCGACCACCTCCGCATAATCAACCACGTGTTGAACGCATTAAATTTGCTGATAGAGTTGTCTTTTCAACTGATACAGAAGTTGAAGATGATGAACATAATGAAGAATATACAACAAGATATCCTGATGTTAAACCTCAATTGAACATAATAAATGCTCAACAAGCACACATACCACCTATTGATATGTATACAAATCCAGGAGACCAAGTTCAACGTTTAATACAACAAGGAAAATTGAAAAATTTGCATGGGTAAAGAAAATCATCATTTTTGTTGTACAAACAAAAACAAACATTTTTCCTCTTTAGATATATAAAATATCCATATAATTATATTGAGCCTCCATGGCATTTCTCTCCATTAGACGAGCAACAAGGCCATGTCAATCTAAATCCACCACGATCTCATTTAACAGCTCAAGATATTGAATCGAATACCATTGATGATTTCGATACAATTCAATTACCTTACGGTGTTCCTCAAGATATTGTTTCTCAAGATCGCTATGAATCGATTCCATTACCTAAAATGGTTTATGAGAATTTTGTTCCATTAATTGCAACACGTAGAATCGTTTGTCGTCGGCAAACATCAGAACATGTTTCTGGCGAAGCATCTTTTCAACAATATCCAAATCATTCTGGCATGGTTTCAAAATTATCTGAAGTTGAAGAAATGACATTTAAAGTTTAGATCATTAACAACTTATTTTATTTGTCGAACTTTTCCTAAAAACCTATTTTCTTCTTTTGCGATACACTCAATAGGTAAAAGCAATTCATTTATCATATTTCTCAATGGTTTTGCACATTCCTCAGCTTGAATGGAAAATAATATTTGATTAAGTATAGTTAAGTAACAGAAAGTTTCTAATAAGTTCCATTCGTCATCTGTTAATAACATTTCTCTTTCATTTTGATAAACAAATAAAAATTCTCTTGCATATTCAAAATTAAATATTGATCCAGTTCCACACCATAAACATAAAGTAATAGCTAAATCAATAAGCAATGGTCCAATATACATATCATCGAAATCGAGTACAGCAGCAATTTTATTTTCATCAAGAGAAAATAGAACATTATCATCATGAATATCAGCATGAATATAACCAATAGGTAAATTGTTGACAAGATTCTTTTCAAAAATATCCTGCTCATCTGTATCACTAATTAAAGGAATCGATTTCGTATGTTGATCAGTTATTATACGTATTCTTTTGTAAAGATCTGGATGTTCTTTTTGAAATTGTTCACAAGAATGAACAAGGTCATATTTAATATTTGTAAATTTAACTGAACATCGATTTGATGAAATCAATTTTAACTTTTTCGTCCTGATATTTGAATGCATTCGACCAAGAAATCGACTGATTTCTAATGTTTGCCATAATTGGCGAACCGGTGTTTCAGGTGTATCTAAATATTTGATGCCATGAATAAATGGAAAGAGAACACAATAATTTTCATTGTCAAATGTAAAAATTCCAGGTGGATCAATCATAGGTGCAACAGGCAGGTTAAGTTCGTTGTATATGTACGTAATAAAATCTAATTCGAATTTAATATTTTCAAAAGATATATTTCTTAATGTCCCTGGAAGGTATATACGAAGAATATAGGTTTTATCATCGGGTGTAGTAGTGAATTTCATTGTTATATTGGTCCATCCATTTGTTAATCGTTCGATAGGTGATGTAAGTTCACCTAAAGAATATTTTGTTAAGATTTCAGCAATTTGATCAGCACTAACAATGCTATTATTCATTGCTTCTCAAATATCTTGAGTCTTTTACGATAAAAATGTAGCGATAAAATATTATTTTTTTATCCAATATTTGCTAATATTATCAATACTATTTTTTTACTGTAGACACAAGCTTTATCTTCACGTTATGTTTTGCAGGTGTGAAAATTACATCAATACGTGTAGTGGCTATATCAGAATTTAAAAACCACTCCGTTATCAGGCACAACTTTTTTCCTACTTCTGGACTGTAAAATATTGCATTTTTCACTTGATACTAACGGCATCTATCAAAGCAGATCGAGATACAATACAATACAATTATAAGTAAATATATTAATTTATCCGTGAATAACAAACTAAAAACTGACTTAAAGAAGAATTTTCGTATTTTTGAAACAGGATTAAATAATTATTTATTGGCTCGATGTTTAACTTTTTGTGCGTATTAAATGAGTCATTCTTCTTGTCTTTTTTAAAATCCTCTCTTTTCTCTCTCTTTCTATCAAGCACGCGCTTTTCAACAATCAATCGATTCAATGACAAGCACAGATGATGCTTATCAATCTTCAATGGATGGCTCGATCTCAGACATATTTCGTAAACGTAGTTCAAGTAGAAATCGAAAAGCAACTTTAACAAGCACAGAAAATACTACGAAACGAACACTTCTAACTAAACGTACAGACAAGCAGTGTAAAACGGTACAACAGCGCGTTGTTACACGTTCGTCACAAAAATCTTCTGCAATCTCTACGCTTGATGACACTGATAATTCATTCATGTCAAATATTAATACTGGCTTCTCTCAATTCGTTAATCCGAAAAAACGACAACGTGATGATAAAAAAATGAAAACTATGAAAAGATCCAAAAGTAATATATTCATTCTTCTGTCTATATGAATATTTTCTTTTTTCTTTTTTCTTTTTTTAGTTACTACATATGCTGATGAAAATCAATCGCCGAATGATGAAATTCACGATATAGAACAAGTAAAACTTATTTATGAAACTTCAGGTATAAATAAGTAAAAGTTGACATTGGTAATAAATTTCATTTGTTTTTAGATGGTCGTACGAATCTTGCTCGAGCTGCAGCAACAAATGCACAAATTGTAGCTAATAGAAATATATTAAACATCCGTCAACCAATAGTAACAAATACAACTTATAATTTAAATGATCATAATCACATTATCGATGATACTCTAACAGATACTTTGATTATTCCAGATACAATCGTTGATAACGATACACAACATAATGATAGTTCTTGGCAAAGAGAAATCGATCGACTGATGAGAAAACTCGAAGAACCATCATCTACTGCTAGATCACGAACACAAATAATAGAAACCCAAACAGAAGAAGAGATTCTTGAGCCAATTTATCTATCTCAAACAAGAAAAACTCAACTACGACCAATTCAAACAATAAAAAACATTACTCAATCAGAAATTAATCAACAAAAACAAATTCAAACAACGACAATCACTGAAACAGGTGAAATTGGAATACAAACTGAAAATAATCTAAATTCATCATCTATTCACGAATGTTGTCAAGATGTTTCTATGTGTCCTTGTGTACTTGTAAGTTAAATAAGAAATTACCGAATGATTTATTCTTTTTATTCTTTTAAGCGATACAGTAAATTAGAACGTCTATTTATGGAAAAAATGTCTCGATTTATCAGCATTGTTCCAACTCTACCGAATTCAGATCAACAAGTTATAATACCAGAAACTCGTCCAAAGCGTCGAATCGTGCAAAGTTATTCTCGATTCCGAAGATTCCGTGCTCGTCGAAAAGCTCATGATCGTATGATTATACCATCTATATCTAATAGCGAATCAACAATTATCGAAGAAATTTCAGATGAAGTACGATATTCATATGACTTTATTAATTAAATAATTGAAACAAAACGATCTCAGACGCTACAGATTCGAAAACTAGTTTATGATGATTGATCATAGGAGAAAGAATTCATTCAAATTAGTAGATCATTGTTGATAAAGAATTCGTTTTTAATAAAAACTATCGAAACAGTTGCTTTTTTTAAAACTATTTCAGACAGAAAAGTATTCTAGAAAATATGGTTTTGTGAAGTGACTCTAAAACTCAATTGGAAATTAAGATTCAAAGCGTATGAAGGTACCAATTTTTCATATGAATTGTTTGTACTAGTTTATTCTTATAGAATGAAAATGGTTTTATACATTGTTTCGAAACTTTTTCACTTGAGAATTAATAAAAATAAAGTTCAAGAAGTTGAAAATGATCATATTGACCATTGTTACATCTAGTTTTTGTTCATTGTCTCCAGTGAACATCTAGAAGTTGCAGTCTGACCACTAAGTTAATAAGATTACGAAGTCGATTGTTAATTATTATATTTGAACTTTCTTTTAGGTAACAACAGAATCAGATAATCAACCCAAAGACAACGTTAAAATTACACAAGAAATGAATCAATCTATTCCTTCCACTGCTACTGTTTATCCCAGAGAAAATATAGTTTCAACGACAATAACAATAGAAAAAAATCCTCAGTCGATTGATGATTTATCTTCAATTGAAAAACTCGATGCAACTGAAATAGTTGATCATACATCAACTCTTTTAATCTCATCAACTGCTAATACATGTTCAACTGCTCGTCGCTTAGTTTTAACAACATCATCACTCGACGAAAATCAAAAAGTAAATTTTGAAATTTAAATATTTTTTCTTCTAGAGAAATTTTCCGATTGCTTTTCTTTTTAGTCTCGATTTCGTTTATTTATCACTCGTTTTTGTATACCAACAAGTTCAACAGTTGATTCAACAACAACTCATGTTATTGTTAATGACAATTCTTCTCTTATTTGTCCATTAACTGGAAAAATTATTCAAGGAATAGGTCGCCATTTATTTATTGTTTCACATCGTTGGTTAAATGAATGTTTATCACAAGAATCAATTGTTGATGAACGTCCATATGAGATTCGTGGTGATACAAGTCTAGGATCTGATCATGGTGGAATGCGTCGATCACGTTTAACACCTTCCTATTTACTTGATAAATATTCCATATGTTTACGATGTTCATCAAGTGATTGTGCACCATTGCAAACACTTGAACAAGTTCAAGAATTAGTTGAATTATGTGGAGCAAAATTAGTTCAAAATTTTAGTGAAATAAAAATAATCGACAAAGAAAGACAAATGGTTCTTGTTCTTGGTATTAATGGATTTTCTGGTGGAGAAAAAAAACGCAAAGCACTTTTAGATACATGTCAACAATTTAATGTTAGATGTGTGAACATTCATTGGTTACTCATTTCAATTGCTAAATTTGACATACAACCATTTGAAAATTATGATATTAATCCACTTTAATTATTTCATCTTTTTTTCGTCGTTCTTATTCGTAAACGAGGTTCAATCTATTTAGATTAGTTATGATAAATTCAATTAGTTTTGTTTTTTTTGTGAAAAAGAAAAGAATTTATTTATTTTTTGACTCGGAGATACGAATTGATACAACATTGTGTTAAGATAATTTGCCAGATATTCATATTTTGAAATAAAAGAAATTTACTAGGAAAATATTTTGTTTTATTTTTGAATGTTGCTTCTAGATTTCTTTCTTTTTATCTTTTAGACAAAATTTGAACATGGATGCCGCCATTGAGCAGTATGCTCCAACTGAAACTCACAATGATACCCCAACAGTATCTTTATCTTTACCATATAGTATTCATCCATCTTGTCTTCATATGCAAGTACGATCCGGTTCAAAAGCAAAAAATTTAGTTCAATTTGCTATACGAAAATTAGCTCCATCTGATCAGAATTCAACGCATATAGAACAAATAACGTGGAATGCATTTGGCGATGGTATATCAAAAGCAATAGCATGTGCTGAAATGATGAAACGACGTTCTACAGTAGATTTCTATGAATATGTTCAAATTGGTTATAAACGTATTGAGCAAATTTGGCAACCAGTTAATTTAGATGTTGAATTAGATACATTAAAAGTGAATAAAGATATTCCAGCTATTTGTATTCTTCTTTCAAAGATTCCTTTGCCGAATTTAACTGCAGGAGAGAATTAATTGTTTTAGATAAACGAATAAAAAAAATATTGAATATTGCTTTTCTTTAATTATGTCCAGTGGAGCACTCGTATTCGATGTTATATTCTCATGTTTGATAACGCTTATTTTTCTCTATCGATGTGGAAATTATCGTCGACAGCATCCATTAACAACAGCAGCTGTTTTTATTTCATGGTTTTTTTCTGTTCTGTTTATTTTTCTTTTACCATTGGATATTTCACTAGTAATTATTTATCTTATTAAACAAAGCATAATTATCAATGTGAAGTTACTACCATGATGGATTCAAATTGATAAAAAAATTGTTTGATATTCAACTTCTATAGATTGGTTAGAGATGAGGATCAGCGAAGAGATCGGTTTGGTTTTTGTATTCTAACTTAGTTTTATCAATTTCAAACTTTCAAAATTCTTAATAATAAGACTACCTTGCATTCTCTGAAATCCATCATGCTAACTTCAGATTGATGAAATATTTCCATAAAAACGTTTGATCTTTTCTATTTAGGCTGCTTATCGAGAATGTACTAGATATAAATCATCAACAGAATCAACGATTAATACTGATAATTTAAATCAAGTAAACATTTCTATTGTAATTATTTTATGAGTATTAATAAAAACATCATTATAGAATAATTCAATCACAGATTCATGTCCTCGTCCATGGTCTTATGTAGATCCACAATCTTACGGAGTTCTATGGCGCATTATTTATTGGACATCCCAATTGCTGACTTGGTAAAAAATAAAACTTGAAAATAAAATAAACAAACGAAGTTGTTTTAATTTTGACTTTGTTAAGGCTAGTTTTACCATTTATGCAATCAATCTGTCAAACAGGTTAGTTTAGTTATTGATGGTTAATTTATTTAGATATTATTTGCTTTGCGAAATTTTTTCAGGTGAATTTTATTTAAAAGGAAAAATTCGATATGCATTGAGATCAAATTTATTTTATTATGGAACACTTTTACTGATATTTGGAGTTCTTGTTATTTATGTCGCAATTAATTATAATTTAAACGCATCAAATTTTAAGGTAATTAATCAAAGAGAATATTTTATTTTTTGAAAAGAAAAATTTTTCATTGAAGTTTTTTCGGCTGAAATAATCTTTAATTGATTCTTGCTAGAATATACTATTATTTGTTTTTCAACTTAAATTAATGTTCCATGTATCGACTATGAATTCTATAGTATATTCAGGATAGATACATCAAATGAGATTGGGATTTGAGATCGGACGTACTTTTTAATCATTACTTTGCAAGAAAATGTTAAGATTTAGAAATAATCAAGGTTCTTTATATGCATTAAACAAATTGCTCAATGAAGGGGAGTTGAAAGATACTTATGTGAAGTTTTTTTATTTTAAAACAACATTTATTTCCTGTAAAACCGAGAAAAATATGCATTTTCTCTGTATACACACTTTAGGAATCTAATAGATTTTCTGAAATCATCATCATTTATCAAATCTAAACAATAAACCTTATTGCGTATCGTATTAGAATCCTATTGAAATCATACTGAAAGGTCTTTTTTTTACATGTTTCATATAGTATTAAAAGATCTATTTAAAATTTTGAGTATAAATAATTTCCGCCTGAAAAAAGTTTAAAGAACATCTTTATCTATGATTACTCATCGTAATTAGTAAAAGTATAACCGATGATCGACACTATATATCAGTGATGAGACCATTGATTGTTGCGTCGATTCATTTCTAATGCTTTCAATGGAAAGTTTTCATTATCGATTGTATCATTCGTTGATCCTAAAACTGAATTTTGTCAAAAGTTACACCATTAATAATAGTTCGATCTATTATAGGTAACTGTTATCGCAGCAAGTACAACTTGGGGTCTTTTTCTTCTTGTATTAATGCTTGGCTATGGTCTTGTTCAAGTACCATTAAATGTCTATAATCATTCTCGAACATCTTATATGCTTTCTCATATTCAATTCAAATTATCTCAACTTTATAATGAAAAAATTGATATTGAAGAACGTTTAGAATCTCTTGTTGATGAAGTATCAAAATTGTGTCTTGAAATAAAATATAATGATCCGCTACGACCTTGTTTGGAACAAATTGTTAAAATAATTCCTGAACAATATGCAAATCGGGTGAAATTAACGATGGACGATTATGAAGATTATAGAATAACATCGAATAATTTAACTGATTTACCAACAGAAACAAGATTAATTAAATTACATAGACTGCTTAAAAAGAATAAACATATTCATCATCGAGTACAAGCTTCGTGGATTCATATGATTCATGAAGCTTTTTATTTAGAAGATATTCTAAATAATGAAAACAATACGAATCATTCATTCGTAAAGCAAAGTCCACTTCCAAGATCATGGTTAAGACAAAAAATGTTTGATGAACATCCGATATTAGGTAAAACAAAAAAAGGAACTTCTTACAATAATCCGGATCTTTTTGTTTACTGGTACTACTGCTATTTCAGTAAACTGCCAGCGGAATTTCTAGTTTTCAAGCATACGAGTTGGAAATAAAAAGTAGTGCACGCCCTTTTTTTACGTCAATTGTATAGAGCAAAACAAGGCACTGTCATATGCTCAGTTGCACTCAATATATTGAAAGAGTAAGATCAAAGTGAGGATTAGAATTATGAGTCATCAGTTTGCACTATGGTTCTCTTTGAATAGTCTAGAAGTTATTTTGAAAAGACTAGAGCATTTTTTAAGAGATCTCAACGAATCACGAGAAGAAAAGAACACTATTGTACCTCGCTTTTTGAATGTTTTATATCGTTCATTGATTTACTAAATACTTTGAAATAATATTATTTGTACTTTCGACAGGTTACAGCACCGTTCTTGAGTTTTTAACATTTCAAACGGATAGTTAATTCTAACTAAAACAATTTCCGTGTTTCCGATAATAGGTAACTTCGTTCACCTTTGTTAAACTAGTATCTCTTATAAATATTATTGATCTATCATCGAGGTTTTATATATGTACCTTGTCAAGTCTCCGTTTCTCTCTCTCTATCGACCTGAATTTTTAGCGTTGCTACTTGAGTATTCTAATATTCTATTTGTTTTTTCGATCAATTCTTTGAATGAAATGAAATATTCTATTTTGTTAGAGTGGTATACGTTTTGTCTTATACGCCCATTGGCTCTTCGTATGGTTGGCATAGTTTTAGGTGGTATATCAATAGTAGTTATTTGGTCTGAAATGACGTTTTTCAGTGCAAAACCAGTATTATCCATATTTGCTCAGTGTGTTAATGCAGCTCGGCGTCATTATGATTATTTCACAATCGAAGTAAGATTAAACTTAACAGCATGCATTCGTTTATTTTAATAAAAATAAATCACTTTTATAGGTATTTTGCTGTTTAAGCATTGCTTACTTATGTTTATGTGCATACTATACAATATTCCGTATTCGTATATTCAATTACTTTTATTTATCACTTTATCATTTAACTGATGAAAACAGCTTGATTTTTGCTGCAACATTTTTATGTCGTTTAACAGCTCCACTTAGTTACAATTTTCTTGGGATGATACATATGGATCAAGCAATTACAAAACAAACTGATCGAGAAGAAACTGTTTTTACAACGGTAATTGAAATAAATGTATGAAAAGAATTATATTTTTTTTTCTGCTAAATTTAGATCATGGGTAGAATGAATGTTATTCCAATAATTTCAAAAGGTTTTAATTTTTATTTTCCTATGTTAATATGTATATTATGTGTTGGAACATATTTTCGACTTGGTTCTCGATGTTTACATATATTTGGTGTTCGACAGTTTTTTGATGATGATGAGATATCGGCTGAATATATTGAAGATGGAAAAAATTTAATGAAAAGAGGTAAAATTATTTTCATCTTCTTTTATTGTAATTTTTATTTCGAAAAAACAATTTAGAACGAAGAAACTACGGTGGTAATGAAACCCTGTCAACAATGGCAAATACAACAACAGCTACTCAACGACATGATCGGAGAAAAGAATTAGAAGAAAAATATGGGCTTCGATCAACAACGCCAGATTTCACAACATCGACATCACGAGATGATCGCTTATTAGATTTGAGATCAGGTTAGAATTTTATTTTTGAGATAGTGTTTCACGATCAATTTCTCGTTATAGAAACTCGCCAATTAAGACCACTCACAAGTTCGGATGAACCATTGATAACTGTCAATAATAATCAAACAGTTTCTTCGAATACAACAGTACTGCAAGGTAAAAAATCTGTAACAATTCTTTCTGTCCTAGTAGAACTAAAACAAGTTTAGAATTTTGTTTACTACTACTATTGAGATTCTTTCGAAAAACGTGATTTTTTTTCACCTACTGAATTTTGACAAAGAGAGAAAACTATAGTATTAGCTGTCGTTTTATCCTGTGAGCGACACTAACGCGTGAGGATAATTGAAAGAAAATTTACTTACCTGCGAATAAAAGTCAGCAAAACATAACTGATTTTATATTGTTTTCTTTTGGAATTACACACAACTGATTATTAAGTATAAGAATTTTAATCGAATAATTGAATTTATCATACTTTCTTCTGACTGGAACTTACAATGTTCGAATTCACAAGATGATTGAAAATTAGGAGAAAATAGGTTTATGGGCTTTTGCTTTTGTATGTTCAATTTTGGAAGATTTGTTTTTCATAAGTAACCCTGAAAATTAACCAATGAATGTTTCCATCGATTCAAAAATATCAACCTTCATATGTCTTTACTATCTATGCAAAATATTGCATCTTCTCTCGTTTTAATCTGCTCGAATCTATTAATATTTATTCAATATTTTAATAATTTTAGGATCTTCTCGCCGAATAGCTCCGCCTACAGACATATTTAATGACGTTTAAAATAACTTTTTTGTTGTCAATGTATAATATAATATGATCTACTAAAATTATCTTGATTATTTATAGATGTTGTATTTTTTATTTATATTGTTTAATTAGTCATTAACGAATTCTCGACCATTTTAACATTTAGTGTTAATCATTTTCGTCATTACAGAAAGTTGTTTTATTTATTTCATGTTGTATTTATCATTTAAGATGAGTAATCCAGAAGATAATCAAACAAATAATAATTTAAGTGAATTACGTGCTGATGTTGCTGCGACAACAGATGTTTTGAAAGTAACAGTTGAAAAATTAGTTCAACGCGGAGATAATTTAGATGCATTAAATAATCGAGCTGAAACTTTGAATTCAACATCATATCATTTTCGTGGTACCGCAAGACGAGTCAATCGACGTATGAGATGGCAAAATTATAAATTAACCATTTTTATTAGTAAGTTTTTATCTAAAATTGCACATTAAATTTATTTAGTTTTATTCTAGTCTTCGTTGTCGTCTGTGTAATTGCGTTCATTATATTGATGGCTCTTCATCCATGGAAAACATGATCTAATAATGATGACTATATAAAATAGTTTTGTACATATGAAGTTGAATATAGTGAGATTGTTAACTATAGTTTTTAACTCTGATCCTTTTTCTATGATCTATTATATTTATAATAACACTTTATATATTGTAAATACATGTATTCAACAAAACAAAAAAAGATTTCACAACTAATGGTTGAAGCTAAAAGAAAATGATGATAGTATTGAATAAGTTAGTGTGAGAATCTTGTCATTTTCTAGAAAAAGAAAAACACATTCAACCGATATTTCAGAAGTTTGTTTTTCGGATGTTGAATATATTCAAGACTAAAAAATGCTGATGATCATGGTCATTTATTATGTTAACTGTACTACAAATTTTGTTGGATAAAAAATTGTTGATTTCGTTTCATGATTACTGTTATTGACAATGAATTTTTGAAATCATTATCACTTATATTTTCAGCATAATTGATCATATAGTTTCTTGTTCGTCGTTTCTTTAATCATAAACATTGTTTTTTTTGTAAAAACCAGTTGATGGTTTGATCGTGTATTGAAAATTTCTCATAGTTAATACGTTATTAAGCTACATCAATACGGAATGAATGTTGAAGACGTATTGAAGTAAACTATATGACGCTTTTTAGTTATTTTTCAATATTGTGTCTGACACCTACTACGATTCATATGGTAGATCCAAGCTTTTTATGTACTAAAAAGCCTTACCGGATTTATCATAAAATGTTTAGGATCTTATTGAAAAGTCCTAATAAATCCCTAAAAGATAAAACTCAGCTGTTGTTGCATTCTTCGAGCTTTGCAAAGTTTATCTTTTTCTCGCCAGTTGATTGACTTTATAGAAAAAAGTTAAATCTTACTATGTACAATAAACGTATCATTCATCTATATTCTTATTTGTGATTGTAGATCAAAAGATAAAAACGTAAGAGTTTTATGAATCAAAGACCCAAAATCAATCAAATCGAACACAGATGCCTTATAAATGTCTCAGATGAATTGCACACATGTAGATGGAAATAATACTAATTTAGAAGTTATAACTAGGCCTCTCCGGTTGTTGCAGATCGAAATATTTGTTTCGAATATGTAATCAAATGATGAATTCATGCTCTAGAGTTTGATTATTTTTTAAAAAGTTTAGTAGCTCTTTTTATGACTGCTTAGTGACAAACTTATAGTAGTCTTTTGTTATCATAAGTTTCATAATAAAAACATAGATCAGATACAAACGAGCATGCACCTCAGAAATTCAATATCATTTAAAAGGCAAGAAATACTTCTTCGTTTATCATTTTATTAATTTTTCTTATATTGGAAAAGAAAAAAAATCTGAGCTTTCGAGGTGTTTCAAAGGTCGTTATCTCTACACGTCGATTCTTATTCATTGTGTGTGATAACGGTGTATGAAACACATCGAACATACACATTGTTTCTTGTTAATACAAGAAAAAAAGAATAAAATGATAACCGCATTAGTACTGCTTGCCTTTTCATCATTTAATTATATTCCGTTGA
This sequence comes from Rotaria socialis, assembly GCA_905331475.1. NCBI lineage: Eukaryota > Metazoa > Rotifera > Eurotatoria > Philodinida > Philodinidae > Rotaria > Rotaria socialis. The sequence goes on from CAJNYU010000027.1 coordinate 282,881, forward strand.
GCGAAGTTACTATTTCAATGTTATAATGTCATTAAAAAATCATGTAGAGAGAAATATGTCAAGTTGCTTTTTCGCATTCGTATCAGATGTACTAATATGTACCAGATGCGTCCACAGGGCAGGGTAGGGCAGTGTAGGATTATACTTCTATGCCCAGAAAACTCCACACAATATTTAAAATAGTTTTCTGTAGAAATAATTTCTATCTAGAGACAAGAATTCAGTTTGACATTCAGTCGTTCAAATTATCACCAATTCTATGCTTTGATTAGCAAAAGCTACCACACTAGATTATTGTCTGGTGAAATTCTAACGAAAGAACAAAGTAGATAGACTCTAAAGCACTGACTAGACTTGCATATTGGTGAAAAGTAGACTGTTCAATCATGTTGAAATGTTATATGAATATCATTCATCTGCTGCCTTAGACTATATAAGTCTAATGATATAATGACTGATATTGGTCCGAACCAAAATGAGTAGCCTATAGACAGTTCTTGTCTGAAGAATACTTTTTTAATTTTGAATACGATTTTATTATTCTAAACCTTTTGGAGTGAACAATAAACGAAGCTTCCGTTGATGAAATAAGCCAGCATGGAGAAAACAGAGAAAAACAACTCGAATATTAACTGTTTGAAAATCTTCTTTTCAAAAATGATCTTGACACGAGCATTGCCCGTTTGGATAGAAATGATGAATACGATTGGCATCGCGTATGAATATCAAACATTGGGGGATGTGAGCAATCAACTTAATGGCTACATCTATAACGATAAATGGACTCAATAAAGAAATAAAGACACAACTAATCAACTTACGACAGTCGCCGCAAGTCACTAAGTTGTTCACAATTTGAATACGAGTTGGAAGTGGTCGTTGAATCAAGTTGAAAGCAATGGCAATTCGTTCACTATGTGCACATAATACTGGTTTGGACGTCTCATTATCTTTTAATGGTCGTGTTATTCAAGATGCATCAGATTTATAGTCATGTGCGATCAATTCTGCTTGTAATTTATTTAATTCAGTATAAATTTCTGATGAACAGGAGCGTGATTGATCAAGCGCTCGAAATGTCTGCTAATAAAAATTTATTCTTTTCATATTGTTGTTTAAGATTGATTAAACTTACGAAGACTTTTCCATTGATGACAGTCCATAATTGACCAACAGCTTTTTTGGTGTCTGGTTGATTTAGTTTCATTCGTACGTTTGTTGCGTTCGATGTATTACCACTTAATACGTGCGTATTAGCAAGAAGAACTACAGCCGATGTCAGAACATTTTTTGCATCGAGAAAATTTGACTCCATACGATCGAAAATCTTCTGTGATAATGAAGCATCTTTCATTACGCGTAGATAAAAGCAGTGACACTGAATAAATTAGAATATATTGGTATCTTTGCATATCAATAAATAGGAGAAGAAAAAACAACAACTTACTATACATTGGAATAGTTGGAGAATTATATCTTTTGAATTCTTCAATAAATTTTTGTGCTTGATCAAAATCAAAAACACGACTAATTGTATCAACCTGTACAAAAGGAGATTAAACAAATAAATTCGAAAGTACACAATATATTTTAACATTGTAGTAAGAATTTGCTCTGTTCTTTGATTAATTGGAATCGTTTCAAAGATTTCACGAGCTTCATTAACAAGTCCTGAATGCGAGCAAGCATTTAATGTACATACATCGATACAGTTATCCAGCACAGTCGCTGGAACTTTATGAAAAAATTGAACAGATTACAAAACCCATACCATTTAAACCATGTGCGTTAACTCAAATATAAAATAAATAGCAATTAGAATAAAGAAAAACAATATCCATTGCCAAATTAGGTGATGTATCATGATTAACGAAATGGTACACATGCTTTTCTAGAATATGTGATGATGTATTGAATAACATGGAATTAAATAAAAATTTCAATACTTTGTGTTTATATACTTATTGTAATCTAGTCCTTATTGTTCTAAAATATTTCATGTAGTTAAAATACATGGAAAGAAATAGTGTGCAGGTGTTTTACTGTCTCTTTCACGAAGAATTTAATATTCTTGAATCTTACGTAGACAAGTAATAATCAAAAACTTAGGCGACGTAGATGGTTTCTTTATTGTAAGTAACGATGAAAATTAGAATCATAGAAAATTGAGAACCATCTATAACTTGAGTGAATCAAGCTTCAAAACAGCCCAGGTAGACTGATCCGACAGGAACCTGGAAATATCCTACAATCCGATGCAACTCTATTGGATTCCGGGTCGAGGAATCGATGTCGGATCCTCAGTGTCGGAATCCTATGAACGTCCGATGACATACAACGGTTTTTCCTTGGAATTCATAGGAATCCGACACTGAGGATCCGACATCGATGCCTCGACCCGGAATCCAACGATAATTCTGTAAGAGCTGACAGGGTCCGATAAAATTCTATTGGATTCCAGTCGGATCGGATGGGTTTCGATAGGTGCCTACTGTCGGATTGTTCGACCTGGGTTTCCGTAACTCGAAGATCTATTTTTTCCTTCTAAGACTTTTAAAGGTATCTGAGATCAGTCCAGAAACATATTCAGCTTTTCGGAATCAGTCTGGAATAGAGGTGCCAATTTACTGTTTATTTATTTTAAATTCAAGTTTCTATGAATTTTATTCTAAAATAAATTTAATTTTCCCTTATCTCACAACGTATACTTAAATTGAATTTAGCTTTTGAGAAATTTAGTTTATATTAAATTTAAATTCGTAAAAATTTTTTTTCGATTTAATAAATTTTTCTCAATTTAACTTCATCACTCCTAGTCTGGAAACCTATTTAAGTTTTGGAATGCTCAGAAGTCTATTTCGTTGGTTTCCTAGAAAACGATTTTTATTTAGAGTCTAACCTACTTTATGAGATATTTTTATTTCTTTATCATATGATTTACTTGATCACATATTGCGAAAGATAACTGATTTATATATTATTAGCACAAAACTTGAGAATAAAGAGACCAAGATTGATTTACTTTGCTTTCCATTCTGTGATCAGCCATCAGAAAGGTTCGTCACCAATGATTGTTCATTCAATTAGATTTGAAAGTATTGGCAAGATAAAACCTCGTAATACAGGGAAATCTAACATAAAATGTACATATATAAGTGTATACCGATTATTAGAATTGATTCTGCATGTCTACATGATTGTTTATTTTATGAAAATTTATGGCGGGGATAATTCGGGGATTTACCTTATTCCGCCCCGCCCCGTTTCGGTCTCTGGTAGTGACACATAACTAGAATTTCCAGAGTGGTTGTGCGAACAGCTCTGGCAGTTGAGAATCTCTAAACTTTGGTTGACAGAAAAAATGTCGGCAGTAAAATGTCGAAAAAACGAAAAAGTAAAAATATCGACAGTAAAAATGTCGAAAACTGAGTAGGGATTCATGAAAAACATTTTCCGATAGGTGTAAACTCGGTTATTACACGTTGCTTTATTTGTTCACGAGTTTTTTTTTTGATTTGAAGAGATTCATGATTTGCTGGGTGTCCATGGCCAGTTTTACCACCAGAGAAATAATTCTGATCTATATCAGTATGAACATATACGCCACAATCTTTAACCACACACACATACAATCTTTTTTATTGGACCTTTTTTGTTGCATTTGTATATGCATTGATTTAATATTAAAAGAGGTTGTCCCTTATTCGAAGTAATGAAATTAAAATCGCTGTTGATGCTGAGTGTCAATTCCGTGGCGGCTTCCATATGTATATTTATCACTCGAATAATGAATAATTGAAGAATAATTTTCCTATCCTTTTCTATTACATGGTACTAAGCTACCAATGTCTGATAGACCAATGATAGATTTAAACGAACATTAGTCGCCATCGATCCTACAATAATAACATATTCATCGAATATCTTTCAAAACACTCCTTCTTTTAGAAGTTTTTATTTTATTTTTATAAATTTCTTTCGACATTTTTACTGTCGACCAAAGTTGAGTTTACCGTAGTTGAGCGGTGTCCAACCATACACCACCTTGCTTGCGCAACTAGTTATTAGTTTTTACAGTTAATGGAATGTACTACTTGAAATTCTCTAACAACAATTTTAGTTTTGTTAAAGTTTAGCACATGTAAGTGTATATTTTCATATCAGGATAATAAGTGACAATCAATGCTGATGTAAAAATTTACCTGTGTGGTACCAGTTTCATTAATTTGAGCACATTGAACATCTAATTTTACTTCCATGAAACTCTTTCTAACTCTTAACAGCTTTTCTATATCAGTGTTAACATCTAAACTGAATGGTTGTATCCTTTTAATTTTCCTAAACTACTATAGTATCATAGCTAACTGATTGAACAACGAGTTGAAATTCATATACAATGTGTCTAGTGTTTGGTAGAATACCGGGCAAGTAAGAAGATCTCGAGAAAAAAAGCATCTAGGATAATTTTTCATTGAACTTAAGAAATCAATTCAGTCAAGAAATCAGTCTTTTTAAAGAAGAAACGCAAACGCATATACAGCTTTTTTATCATTGATGCCAACATTTTTATTTATTTCTAACTTTCAACGTAAAACAAACTGATTTCAATACACGATGAATTGCAGAAGTACAGCATTAGTACCTGTTACAGCAATAATACAACTTGGAAAATCAAGTTGGATGATCTTTTTGTGTTGCAACTGTGTTCGAGTATCCTACTCGAATCACTTCTAACAACTTCTCGAGTGTTACCAACGGTGGTTTTTCAGCAAAATTTTCTCGATTTCCCTTACGTACATTGATGTAAGAATTGAATCTAATTATATTAAGAAATATTTTTGAAAACATTTCCTGTAATAATTCGCTGACGTTTCTGTCATTTGAGCTCCTCATTGAGCTATGTCACCTGCAAACTGAATAAGCTCGTGAAGAAAACAATTATTAGATCTAAAAAAAACGACTTGTTATTTTGAGAGCTATCCTTTTTTGTTTGGCGCTCGTCTGTATAATGACTTGTGAAAATAGTGTTAACACGATCCATATAATTGTTCGAAACGAATCTTTTGAATTATCATCCTCTCTTTTTTGTCAATTTCTGGAATATTCATCATATTCCGATTTAAATGATGCTAAACTAAATAATCAACATCACATACATCTAAATATCGACCCATACATTTTTCAAGCCTATCTAATTTACATCCAATCTGGCTGTTTTATTCGACCTGATCATTTAGCTCAAGAAGATTTAATTAATGGATTGCGAATATGTGGTGCACCTTCCAATTTAGTTGAATACTATGAACATCGTGATCTAACATTAAGTCTTACTTCACATGCATATTCGTGTCGGCCTATTCGTACAAACATAAGAAGCCGACAAAAATGGTTCAATCTATTTATTTTAAGCGGATTTTTTATTGCTGGATGTTGTTTAACTATTGATTTGTATCGGCAAATGTTAATATTAAACAAAAATTATTATGAAGAAACATCTCAATACTTAATTATTATGATATATTGTATTGATGGTATTTTATTTCTATACTCGTGTTCATATGGAATTTCAAAATTTGTCTTAACTAACTATGACAAAAAAGAACTAGGAAAAGATCCATATTTCATAACTCATGTAATTTCATGTTTGGGTAAATAATTCAATTGAAATAGTGGCTATCGATAAAAAATAATTTTTAGGCATTCTATGCTATTTTATTAGTCAACGTCCAATTACTAATGTTTATTTATCGAATTGGAATTCAGTTTGGACACTGATTCATCTCTGTCGAACTATTCGTATAGCACAATTAGGTTGTCGTTTAATTGATATTCGATGGTGTCTATATGCTATTACTAAATGCTTCTGGATATTGTTAGAAACAATTATCGGACTTTTTTGGATTTTAATTTTTTCAGGTTCTATGTTATTCACTATGGATATGATAGAAAGACATCAACAATACAAAAATAATTGGTTGACAATTCTCTCGGTCCATGAAACTTTATATGCAATAGGCTATCGAAACGACTCGCCAAATGGATTTTTAACACGTCTATGGACGATGATTAGTATTTATCTCATGTCATCAATAGTACAAATACTTTTATGGTGGTTTCAAACAAAAGTTACGATTCAATGGACAATTTTATTAGATAAGAAAAAGTAAAAAGAATATGATAAATAAAACATGTAAAAAAAATGAAGTATTTTCTTCACTTGATCTTTGAGAGTTTAGATTAATATTAATCTAATCAACTTTTAGTTCAAAAACTCCAACTCACATTGTACAGAAAATATATTTAATTTATGTCAAAACTAATCATTAAACATAGAAAGTCTTTCAATCATATTTAATGCAATAATCTTGATAAAAGGAATTCGTTTTTTTTTAGGAAATTCAAATTCGTAATATTCAATTTTAATGTGTGTATAATTATTGATTAAAATAATCAGAATGTATTTTAATGAAAATCAAAGCAAACATTCTCGAAGTTAAATACAGTGAAAGATAGTCAACTCTAAACTCTATTGAATTATACAATTATCAAGTTATTTTACAGTGCTCCATCGAATAAAATTATACAGAAAAACAGCATATAGTTGTTTGTTATTTTGGTGCTATCTACTACTTAAATTTTTCAAATAAATCATCAACTATATGAATCAATCGAAACAAGACATTTGATTTCCGTAATACAATAGAATAACATTGAATTCATCTGTTAGTCAATGAAAATGATTGAAAGTACCAAAAAGTTAAATGGCTTTTTAACGTTTTAAAAATTCAAAATAATTTATATTTTCCATAAAGAACTCGTAATTTTAGTCATCATCGATGCATTCATTCTTTTAGCATACACACGCAATGCTTTTGTTCATTTAAAGTAATTACGGAAAGGTGTGCGTGCACATTTGAAATTTAATGCATCTAAGTAGTATTTGTCGCGTCATTCAAGACGTTAGAATATAGTGTCAGTGCTGATAATGATTTGTGCATGTTGACTAATCCGTACGGTACCAAATGACAGGAAATAGAACAGGAACAAGATTTGTTCATTATATGAATTGAAATATACATGCTTTATAGCTGTTCATTTTAAGAATACTCTTTTTTTTCTTCCCTATAAATGATGCAAGTATAATAAAGAGTTCATTTAGCTACGGTTTCTTCTTTTGTGATTGTGAAAACAATAAAAAACAAAAAGACTAGTTCACAATATGCCCTTTTTTCTACTTTCCTTTAACAAACATATAGCGACTACTCTATTGGATTGCAGCATCGAAAGGTTACCCGTACTTCCTGTCTATAGTCACACTTTCATTTTCCAGTTTTTTTTCTTTGATAAAGCCCCGTGAGTGCAATTATTTTTATATAAAAAAAAAAAAGAAAAAGTCGAAGAAGACAAAGCACAGTCGTCGCCCATAGCGATATTTTGAAGAAAAAGAAATGAGCTGTTCGACCGTAAAAAACTGACGTCTTTATCTCATCTTCCTGTCAACACCTTTTTTTCTTCATCATTTTAGATTCATTCATGTGCATTCTACTTTTTTCTTTTCATTGTTCTCTTACTAGAGAACATACAAAGAGCAGGAAAAAAAGTTAAAAGTTGAACTCAAGAAGCAAAGAAGAATTATATTAGACATTAGAGAAAAAAGTCGCTGGTGAAGATTATCACAGAAAGCATACAAAGGCCCGCTGAAAAGAATAAGAAGAGTAACTCATTATTGTGAATGGGCGATAAATATGAAATGAGTTAAATTCTATGAGTCGATTAATAGAAAGTTAATTGTTATTATATTACTTCAAAAAAAGTAAGTTTTTCCAGAATATTTCATGCATTGATGTAAAAACAGTGCGTAAAGTTTATTTGCTCTTCAAGCATTCAGTTTGTTCACTTAGTAATATGATCAAATCATCTATATCCTTTCGCTGAACATTAATTATACTTGAATACATTGAAATCTCATTCCCTTTGTGTCTATAGGTGGTCTGTTTTATCTTAATTTTCTTTCTTTCTTTCGTCTTGTTAAACAGAAAAAAAAGTGATGCTGAAAAAAAATTCACTCCTCCGCACACATGTTGTCGCTAAGTACACGTAAACGAGAATAGTTGTTGTGAAAGATAAATTGACTGACTGGCTACGAAGGAACACAAGCAGAACGGAAGAAACTTCTTTTTTTTCTTTTTTTTTGACTACATCTCACACAACACATTTTATTTCAAAGTCAAACAAAATTTCATAGTGCAGTTGCATGTTGTATGTAGAGTCTTGACAACAACACCATCTTGATCATATTCTCAGCATAATGATGGACATTCAACAGGTGAGAATAGAACTAAGCATGTTAGGATTTCGATTATTTTAGAAAGATAAACAAAAACTTGTTAATGAGACTTGAAATTCATCTTAGATTCATTATGAAGAGTCTCTATGAAATCTATTGATTTTAAGAATTTAAACAGAAAATTTCTTCTTAAAATAACAATAGAAATGAAAACAGGAGAGGTCTCTTTGTATAATGGACTAGTATTGTTTCATTTTGAATTGACTAATGGAAAGTGGATCCTTCTTTTTCATATAGTGCTGCTCTTTCAAGTACCTGAGAGAGACAGAGCTAGAAAGTAATGTTAGAGGCAATGTCTATTGTCTTCTTTAAGAGTGTAAACAAAGTCTTCTCTCTTTTCATTTTTAACATGAAAAGATACATCAAAAATGAGAGAAAGGTGTTATTCTTTCACAGAACGTATGAGATGCTAATTAGGATGAAAAAAAAATCATATAAGAACAGTTGTTTATTTTAATTAACTCACCTGTTCAACATCATCTATCATTAGTCGAATGATTGTCAAAGAAACGCTTCAATTAGTATCGCTGTAATGATTTTCAAATAAGATAATGAACATCATCGTCTTTTATTACTCTATCGCATCATTCCATTTCGTCTACTGACCCACCTACATACGCATTATTTCTCCGAAAGATAAAGGTACTCTTTTTTTTGATGTTGTCAAGTGTACTGGCCAAAAGATAAGGCACAAGTGGCATCTTGTCATCATGATCATATATCTATGGATATATATACGCACGATAAAGTGTGTCTATCAAATACTCAACTTGTTTTATTTCATTTCTAGAATTATTGTCATGCGCTTCGTCTTTATTGATCGTCATGTTAATAATGGCGACAATAATTCATCGAGCAATGAAACAACATTATATTGATAATAAAGTCACTTTTCCTATTTCAAAAGGTATCAAACGATTACGAGATTATCAAGAGCAAAAGCAATTAATAAAATGTGATCGATCATTAGAACATCGAAAAAAAGTTCAAAGAATTAATGAAAAAGAAGAAGAACAACATCAACAATATCATTGTCAAGTTTATCTAAAATTATTTCCATCAACATTAAAATGTTCAGTTGATGTTATTGTTGAATCAATAAATAAGCAAACGAATAACAGTGATGATATTGATTCAATTTTAATAGCAAAAACTCGAATACCAAAAACAATTAAGCCAGGTTTGATTCAAAATAAATTATTTCTATTCTAAATTGAACATAATTTGTTTTCTTTTTCTTTTTCTTTTTCTTTTTAAAGGAGTTATACGTGTTCGTCTGGTGTCGTCGTTATTTAGTGCCGATATTGATGTACATGAAGAACCATCTCTGATTAAACTTGAAACAATCAGAAATCAACCTTATCATAATCATTTTGATAAACAATTTGCTCTTATATTAAAAGTAAATTTAATCTTAATCTTATTATGAATCAAATAAATATCTTTGAAAATATTTTATTTATTAGAACAGTCGAATCGGCCCAGGCGCTATTGGTAAATTATTTATTGAATCGTTAGATCCATCAAACGGGTCATATACGAATAATCCACCTATTTTTGAACTCAATCTTAATATGGCATCGGAATATGGAATTCTTTTGACTTCATCACATCAGGTAGCCATCCGCTGTATGTTTAATGAAGTTGAAATGAGCAATCAGACTTTTGTATTACTCTTTCTCCGATTGATATGAGAAACCGTGTGAAAGAATGATGATCATGTGTCAATATACGTATGGAACGAAAATGAGAATTGAAGCTGTATCAATAAGACTATATATAGGGAGAATGAAAAATAAAAAAGAAGAAGAAAAATATATGTTATTTGCATAATTTATTGCTAAAGAAATCAAACTGTTGAATCCAGGTAGTGTGATAGGAGAAAGGAAAAAATAGAGAAGAGAAAAGAAAAGATTGTATTAGATGATGCATGAATAAAATTGAAAAGACTATTGGACAAGTTCAAAAGTGTTGAAATATAATAGAAATGAATTTGTTATGTATTTTATTAAAAGAAATTCAAACGTCATTTTGAAGAGCTTTTTGTTTTATATGTTTACATAAGAATATTTGATCTATTGAACCGGAAAAACAATATTGCCTAAAGGAATAAACATATCATTTAATTCTCATTTAGAAAAGTGACAATAATGCAATTTATACTTCTTTACAATGTGGTTGTATTCTTTCTTCGGATCAATCTTGCTTAAGTATCAGTGACAAATGCAATGTAAGGAATATTTATTATTGCTTTTAATTATATATCTGTTTATTTTTAGTTGACATTAAACGATATGAAACTTATTCATCGTCTATCTGAACCTCTCCGTTGTTCATGGAAATCAATTGGTCGCGAATTATCTCCTTGTTTTTCTGAAATTGATTTAGATGATTTCAATCAAAGATATTTTCTATCCGACGGAAATCAAGAATGTACTTATCAACTATTACGAGAATGGTACATACGTGATCCTCATCAAGCAAATATTCGCTATTTACTAACTCGATTAAAACTTCCTTTTCACCTTATTATGACAATTCACAACGATGTTGTGAAAACATTTTCTTCTTTCTAAGATAGACAATTTATATGAGCATACTTAATGCATTCCAATCAGTCTGTGTACAGTGTTTTTTAATTTTTTGTTGTTGTTGTTGTAATTTGAGGCTTTTGAACTGTTTTTAATCTGTTTGCGTGTGTGTGTGTGTGTGCGAGTTTTACTGTTTTTCCTTGTCGCTAGCCGTCCAAAGGTGCCAGCCGATTGTAACAAAGAAAAAAAGTGACCATATGGCCATTTTTTTGTACAAAAAGTCTTTTTCTTTTACATGTGTGTGGGTTTTTTTTCTTTTTCAGTTCATTGTTTATCTAAAGTTTAAAAATACTATAGAAAAAATAAATAAACATGTTTGGACAAAAATTTTATGAATGAAAATGTTTTTGACCTTGTGGACGATTATATCAAAAATATTTTCATTTGGTACACTATAATTTATCTCTGATTCAGCACAGCTGAAATAAGATAAAGTTCGATATATATTATTCTTAAATACACGTGAAGGGTGCGTGTATGTCTGTGCATGTAGTAGTGACATGGTTTGGACGTATGTGTTCTCTTTGTACGGACGTCTACTCACATCTACACTTCACTGGCTTTCAAAGCAAAATTTTAGTTCATAATAAATAAAAAGTGAATCTTTTTTGATATAAGCAGATGAGTAATTGAGAAATTCTACTAAACCAATGATCATGCATACGGTAAGAAAACTCAAGAAATAGCGTCAAATTTCTATCTTCGAATAACATTGTTCGACAGGATATGAACATAATTCTGTTATGTCGATTCAATTTCAAGTCTTTTGAAGATATTTTTCCAGAAGATAAAGTTTTATGAATACATATTTTTTACATAAAAATCTTTTCCATTCAACGTTTATCAAGACATATGTCGATGGATATCTCTTGTGTGCTACGAGACATAGATGTAAATATTGCAGGAAGAATTTCTCTACTCGTATCCCTTAGCTGGTTATAATTTCAATGGTAATGATTGAAAGAAGGAGAATTTTCAATAAGTTTCTTGTTGCCTACTTTTAGATACATGTGATTCATTGAAAAAGATGACTTCATAAACCAGAAAAATTAAAACCATTTAGTACGAAACTTTTATATGAAAAAGAGAGACGATTTTCTGTGTCCAGTGACGAGTTACAGACACTGAAGTTTCATTTTTATATTGAAATCCCTTTTTTCTCAAATTAAAGCACACTTTCAGCTTAGGGCTTCTTTGGATTCGGATCAAGCTGGATTTTTGAACGATCCTTACGATCAAGCTTCACTGACGAATAAATATACGATGATTAGTGTTAATAGTTTTGATGTACTATTGCAACTAGAATATACAACATCTTCACTAAACACACTCCGATATGACTCATATTCCTATTAGTACTACGGCATTAAATATTGATTAAGATTGCAAAATTTCAAGTTAAATATAATATTTCTTACCTAGAACAAAATGAGCTAGCTTGATATGCCGATAAATTACTCAAAACAAGATGTGCTTTTACCCAAAAATGCAAGCATTAATTCATCTGATATCTGTAACATCCATTTTTTGTTTCATAGTTAGTATGCGCTGAAAAATGTTCGCTCTTTCCTCGATGCTGTAGATAGTAAGAAGTAGGAGAAACTGTGGAACATTCACTACTGTTGTACTAAAAGTATTTTTTGAAACATATCGATATCTTACATTTATATTTCGCAGAATGAAATAATATCAGTTTGTTGCTTCAGTATGTCATTTGTATTGAACATTTAATAATCGAAATCGGCTAAGAGACGTTATTTTTGTGTAATAATGCGCATGTGAGTACAGATGTGGGATATGGAAGTGGATATAAAATCAGACTGTGACAGTAGAGGTCTGCGGTTCCACATTTTGTGGAATCGGGAACCGAACTGGAACCGTAGAAAAAATTACTCCGGAACCGCTAAAGGAACCGTGGAACCATTTCTTTTATATAATCACTTACATCAAGTTTTTTCTCAAGCTACTACCCAGGTCGATGATTCCGGTCTCCAGACCCTTCCGGAACCGGTCTGGAAACGGCTTTTTTCCAGCGATTTCCCACCGATTTCCTAGTCGTTCCCACCGGATCCTGCAGGGAAAACAATAGGAAGTGGAAGCAGTATTCCATCCGGAAAAACCGTACCCTGAACCCTCAACTTCCTCGCAAATCCAGTCATAGGAAACTCTAAGGAACATACAGTGATCCTAGAGGAACAGGGAGGAGGAAATCAGGAATGCCAGCGGAAACATTCACATCAAAAACGGAAACGCAAAGGATACTGATGCGATAAACCGGAAGCATAATGGAAAGCACGATTCTGCATCCTGAAACAAATATGAAAGATCTACGAAGATCACTAGAGATCTTTATTGTGACTACCTTATTTATAAGGTATTTCTGTGATTAGAAGATCCAAATTGGTAGAAAATCATATTCTAAGATCTTTTCACGGAGAAACGCTGCAATTCGAGCTTGATTTAAGCTCGAAATCGTGATTTTACTAATGCAGATATTCGAAGATGATTTGTTCTATTTACCTTAATTAGATGATATTCTGCTGATGGAGAGTACGACACTGATTGTAAATGTTGCTCAAGGAAGATTTATAACAAGTCCAAAGTACTATGTCGATTCTTGTTTTTAATTATCATCGATTAATATTAGAAATGGGGTTGGAATGATTTTGAGAAAGTTTTGGTATAAAAAAAAGTATGCGAAGCGTTACCTGTGACTTACCTGAACAGATGTGTTGCGCCTCTGGGGTTGGAACTTTGCATGCTCAATCATGTGGATAGATTGGTGATCTTCAGGGTGATCATGTATCGCTAGGTCAGTTGGAAGAGTCTCAGCCAGACTTGAAGGCACTTTACTAGTAGCTGCATGCACGAGTGATTGAACTTGTAGTGTCGAACACGCATATATATATAGGTGAAGGTCGGCTTCTATGGAGCCTGAAGACTGTTTTAGTATTTCAATACTTTTTTTTGAGCGCTCTCGTTTTTGACATATCTAACTCGGTTGGATTCGGAGAGAATGGACTTTCTCAGGGGTGCTGGCTTAGCATTTGTATTTAGAACATACTAATACTTTTTTCATTAGTATTAAAATAATATATTAATACTTTTGTATTAGTATTAGGAGTATTAGTTAACACCTTCGTATTAGTATTTAAATAACTATTAATATAATACTAATACCTATTGTGATTATGTAGCGTCTTATCAATATATCAATTTAGAGTTAGAGTTACTGTCAGTTTCTATTTATTGAGATTTTGTTTCTAACATTTATTTAAGAAAAATATTGTATTTGTATCTGGCTGCGATAGATCTGCATGGATATTTTCTTCAGAGACGACAATTTCTTTTATCAAATATTGATTTTGATTAATGGAAAGTCCATTCTGAGAGTCTTTTAGGGTGTGAGCATCATATATCACGCACATTCTATATGATAAATGGCGAAGTAAATAATTATATTTTCGTGAAAGATGTACTACAGGTTTTTTTAAATTTATCCTAACTATGAATATTTAAATATTTATCAAACAAGTAACGCGGCGCAAGCGCCGTTAACCCTCTACTGAAAGGATTTTACTAGCTTAGCCTGGCGTGGGTGTGGGTGTTTGTATCAATGAAGCCCTGAACAACGCCCTCAAACCCACACCCGCCATCTAGTTTCCCGCCGTACGATTTGGACCTGGATATTGAAAAAGAAACGATTCGCAACTCATGTCAGGCGTGATTCTATACTGATCTTGAGGCGGAGATACAAATTTTGTGGTCACCTACCTCAGCAAGCATGGCCAATACCCACATATTATATATCATAACCACACTTTGATAGATAAACGGTTCCACGGTTCCTTATAGTAAATTTGATACGATTCCCAGGACAAACATTCCGGCCACCGGATCCCGTAGGATACTCCAGGGAATATGCTGAAAAGTCACCATATCCTGCAGTAAAACACGGGAAATCGCTGGAACATGGAAGTAGCATTCTGGTAAAAAATACGGCCGGACTTTTCCGGAGAATTTCTGCCAAGTTCCAGTGCTTTCCGGCAGGAATTGAGCGGAAATCACCGGAAAAACTGCAAAGAATTCCCAACTGGAATACTGCTTCCACAAAATCAACGGAACTACCCGGAACCGGCCGTTTCCAAGCCGGACTGTTCGACCTGGGTTGTACTTCTATTTTTGGGTCATTTCAAACAGAATGTCTAAAAAAATGTCGATGAAAGATCTCCATCATTTAAAGAAGCAAACAAAAACAGAAACCGACCTAATAAAAAACAAAGGTATGAACTCTATAGAGAGTACTAAAATTAAACGACTCCAACGTTTCAAAAGAAGTATATTTGAATGCATCTTGCAGTCATTAAATTGTATAAATTTAACAATACATTTTTTTGTCATTTCATCTTATGAATCTTTTTCGTAAACCACTCAGGTAGAGAAGAAACAGTGATGATACTACCAAAGAGAGTTTTTCATATTTTGGGTTTGGATGTGAGAGCATGAATGGAAGTGGGTTCTCGCCTCATAGCGAACCAGAAATTTCAGATTAAGAATTGATTAGATGTTATTGATTCAAATTTTATTCGCAAAAAATGGCTTTAATGTAAAAACAGAGTGCGCATTGTTTTATTATAAAGAAATAAGTTCTCTGTAAAAAATAAGTTAAAAATAATTCCTAAATCCACCAAAGAAAGCATATAAAAGTTACACATTGATTATGTATCACCAAATTATATATTTCAAAATTTCATTTATACTTATTTTGAATTAATGTGCAAGTTCAATAGCATTTGTTCATCCGGTCATTTTTTTAAATAATTATATAGAAAGATATTTAAAAATGATTAAATATCCAATAAAAGTTAAGTCGCTTAATGTTGCTATACAGTTAACAATTAATGTAATACAAAACCATATACTTGCTTTTGCATAATTTTGTTTTCTTTTTAGTTCATTTGTGCGAATAGAACATCCAATAGCTATGAGGCCTAAAATAACCGAACCGAATATTACATTTAAGTAAGACCATATAAACCATTCTCGAAGTGATTTAATCGCTTTATGATCGCTAGGTTCATTTATACATTCTGTTACACTGTGATTATCTAATAATTGATCATCATCGTCCACACTTTGAGTTTTATATTTCACTTCAGTATTTTAAAATATACGAGTCAGTTGTGATGTTCTACACTTCTACTCATAAACCTAAAAAATGCTCTATCCCGTTGAAGTCAGATTATTTATCGGATAAATACAAGAACGGAAACGAGTATATAAATATGTCATTATTTCCGTAAGCGTCCACAAAATCACAAAAAAAATATAAATGGATGCCACGAATAAATATAGTGCATAAACCAAAGAAAAAAAAGAGAAAAAAAGTCATTATTACTACGTGCTCTTATCGCGATTCTATTTGAACAAATTTTTTTTAATGCAAAAATAACGTCAAAATATATACTCTAGATTTTGAAAGACAATAAATATTCAGAATATAAAAACTATTTGAATGTCTAGATATCAAAAGAAGTATTTCGTCAACATTTTTTCAAACAAAGTAAAAATTCGTAAAAAAAAACATATACCGAAATAAAATTATATAGTTTTTTATGTAAGAGATTTTAGCCTTAGAGAATTCAGTGGCTCTATGATATTTTTTCAAATTTATGAACTTAAAAAGGCACGTAATTATGACATAGTATGACCAGAGCGTATATCTTGATGCATATAATGTATTGCTTTAAAAAAACGTAGTAGCTATTAAACAGTTAGTTCAAGAAATGAGTAAATTAACTCAAAATTTTATGAACACGAAACTTGCTAGTCTAGATCAGATATAGAAATGGTAAACAAATCTTTTTTCTATTGCGTCAATCCTATATACGGATTTTACCGTTCCGACATTGAAGAAAATGTTTATGATGCTGTAGTTACTATTCTTCTAGTTCGACTACCAATCAATCGATATGAATAGTTTAGCATGAAAGTTGTTTAATAAAAAATCTGATTAAATGTTCTTGAATCATGAACTTCACGCTCATTAAGATAATATTAATACAGTAATTTATTATGTTATTGAAGCAAATTTTAACATAAAGTAGTGATCGGAAAGAACCCTTTGACGAGTTGTCTTTTTTGTGGGTGTAGTAATTCGAATTAACCATGATATTCTTTATAGACCTGTCTATTATGAATAGCCATTTCTAACAGCAAAAAGTAGCCTTTGTTATGGATATGCATAGATTCTACATAGAAGAGAATAATGTAAAAATGTATGAGATATAATCATTGCAGATCAAGATGAATATTCATAGATAATGATATCAATGATCAATAGTCAATAACTATTTTTACAGGTGACGCCCAGCTTTCCTATCTTAAATCTTAATCTGATGTTTAAGATCGTTCTAAATATGATATTCTAGAAGTTCATAATTAAAGGTATGCGTGCAGGTGGGAGATGAGACGAAGTGTATAATACCTAATAACGGAAAGATCTCTTCGGATTATCCAATAGCAAGGTTGATACTGATTATCTGATTATTCAATTTCATGCTATCGCAGCACGAATTTCCTCTTCATATCCATATATTTTTACTACAAGGTACTCCCTATTGGTATCATCAATATTTATTGATTGTATGGATGTTTCTTTTTCTATTTTACGATTCTCGAAATAGTTGATGGAAAAGTAGTTGAAACGAAAGAAAAATTGGAATCAAAATCAAAATTTTTTCTCAATCAATTGGAATCTATTAAAATAACTTTATCAATCATTAGAAACGACAGCTTTTTGGCATTTTTTTGAAAATAATCGAAAATTTATTAATTAAAAATAAGAGAAATTGATTTAAATATTTAAAATATTATTGATGTGTATGTGTTCGAAACAAAAAAAAGCTAAATTAATAGTTTCATTACAGATAATGAACTTATTTAACAAATATCAATGAATAATATTATTATCTTTGATAAAAATCAATCTGCTCATATGTGCATCTATTATTCAACATTTGCTAAAGACAACACAAGACAAAGAACTTCATTATCTGACTGATCGGTGTGTATTTTCGACATAAAAAAAAACTCGATAAGATATATCTACAGACATGAAAAACAATTTTCTGAGAAATAAAACGCTGATAAAAATTGTTTGAGGTTCATTCATTTCGTTGATTATTTCGTGAATATGTACAAAAAAATACTGAAATTGAAATGAGTAATGTGAGATAAGAATAGTCGAATATTAATTTTGTCAAGAGTATTAAGTAAAAGCATCATTCACCTACTTGTTCAAATACGAACATTGAAAGACACGAATTACTTCGAGGCTTCTTTGATTTGTTTCTGTTATTCTTACAGGTAGTTCATTAAGGGCATAGCTATACATTATCGATAGGTCTTCTTTCTGTGTTCTACCATAAAAGGTCATTAAAAATGAAAAGAAAAGAAGAATACCGGGCAGATTCTTAGCGACGTTCATATAAAGGATTCATCAAACATAAAACGATTATTCGCCGAAAGCAAATACTACGTCTTATGTTCTGTTAATTGAAAAAACAGTCGATAAGTGATTGAATATGCAATGATGGAAACACAAACTTCTTCTGAAAATATAATAAAAAGACCATTTCATTTACAAGAACACGAAGAACTGACGATGGTTGAACAAGTGAAGCAGTCATTTGACTCTATTACAAGAAAAATCGACGAAGACAAAAACTTAATATTGGATAGACAAATCATAAAAGAAATTGTAGACTTAGCTATTCAATCAAATGAAAAACATTTATGTGATTCTAGTATTATCGATCATCGTGCCTTTTTTATTTTACGTGATTACTTTTTAAATCTTCTACAACGTTGGCGCTTCGGTGAAGTATTCGATGATACATCTTATTTTATTTTCGAATCTATTTCGAGTTTATTTCTAAAAATGTCGAGTCATATATCGAATGGAAATCTATCTACATTAAAAGAATTAATTTTTCATGAAACATTTCTCAATGAAATGAATCGATTTTTTGACGAATTATCGGTGAATGGTAAATATCTAGAAGATCATCAAATTAAAAGTATGGATAATTTATTGAGAACGATTCAACGTCTTGAAAGAATTAATTTCGATACTAAAAAAGATTATTTATTTGATAATATAGTTAAATGTATTTGTTCATCATCATTTATTGAAATATTTCTTCAATCTGTAAATCAAGACAATGAAGATGTAGGGCACAGATTTTTATTAAATACATGCACTGATTACATATATTCTCATTCAACTGATCAAAAACATAAACAAAGTTTAATTGACATTCGTCAAACACTTCTTCGTCCATTTACTCAATGGTTAATTCAGCAATCATCGTTGTTTCGCTTTTGGAATAATCGAATGCTTATTACTTTACGTCAGATTTGTTTCTTATTAACACTTAGTATTCAACTTAATCGATTGATTCTTCTTGATAAAGATATATTAGATGATTATTATCAAATAATTGATTCATTTGTTAATATTCTTTATTCAATAATTCAATCTGAGAATAAAACCAATAATAAATTATCGCAATCATTAATAGGAACAATAATACCAAATATATACACAATGACATTATCGAAACAATTAGAAAAATATATTCAAAATAAACATATTATTTCATTAATATTAAAATTAACTGATTTTGAAAATGATGAAATACAATTAAATGCATTTAAAATTCTTTCTTCAATTACAACGGAACAAGAAACAAAAAATATTGTTTATTCCAATACTATTGCAAGTCTTTTCATTAAATTTCTTAATAAAGTTATTGATGATTCAAATCAAACATTAAGATTTTATAATTTGCTTCGATCTCTCAAAAGTAAGTTTAGATAATTTTGAATTTATTCATTTCTGAATACATAAAAGAAGACAATTTGTATTAGGTTTAATTCAATATGATCAAATTACAGATGAACTGACAAAACAGAATGGCCTACCTTTAATAATGCGTTGTGCAACAGATAGTAAATTTAAACCTATTCAAGTACAACAACCTGCTTTAGAAATTCTTTTTATTCTTACATTTAATAACGAAGCTTATCAGCGTCTTAAATCATATTCTACGGAAATAAAACCATTTTTATCTTCATCTCATCAACGAATATCACAGGTTGCTGATATGATTTTGTGGAAACTAGAAAAAGAAGAACAAGCACTTACAAAACCGAATATTCAAGATAGAAATTATAAATATGATATTATTTTATCCTATTCACAATCTGATAAAGATTTATGTCTTCGCATTTATGATGAACTTATGAGTGATGATTTTCGAGTTTGGATTGATCAAGATGAAAATTTTACAATGACTATGAATGAAAAATGTGAAATCATTGACGAATGTGAATATTTTATAATGTGTGCATCAGAAACATATAAACAAAATGCATTTTGTCGATCTGAAGCATCTTTTGCATTTGAACGACAATTAAAAATAATTCCTATCATTGTTTTATCTAATTATCGTCCAGATGGTTGGTTGAATCGTATAATTAATGGGAAAATTCCAATTGATTTCACTAAACTTGGTTTTGAATTAGCAAAATCAAAATTAAAAAACGATATAGATCGTCAAAGAAAATTTACAAAAATGAAACAAATAAAAGATTCAATTTCAATAGATATTCCGGTAGATAGTTCACAAGACAAGTAAGAATTTTATTTTCAATTCTTTTCTTTTGTTTTAGTTAATATCTTGATTTAATTAAGTTACATTCCATCTCGAATTGATCAATGGACGAAAAATCATGTTAAATTATTTTTAATAGGAAAGAATTTAAATCCTCTTTTAGAAATATTTTCTGAAATGAATGGCAATCTTTTACACGAATTATATCTTATGTGTTTATCGAATAGAGAATCAATGTTTCATACATTAAAAACAGAAATTTCCACATTATATTCCAATAATCAACCATTAACACTTATTATCTATCTTCGTTTTCTGAATGAAATTCAAAAATATATTCCAACATTTGCTATTAATCAAAAATAATAAAAGAAAAAAGAAGTTTCAATCTTTACAAGAAAGTTTAACAATCAGAAAAGGAAAAATACTCATTTAAAGATTTTTCATTTTTTTTTCTTTGACATTGTATTGGCTGTATCCTGAAAATAAGAACTTGTTAATGTTGTTTCTCGTTTTCGTTTGAGACCATTGTTTACTGAATCGTCCGCTTCTTCTTCATCGAGTTTTGATGCAAATTGACACGTTATAGCTAAAAGTCTATCTAATTTGTACATATCATATTTTATAGTTGTCATTTCAACTGTTTTTCTTAACATTTCTTGTTTAGTTTTTGGCATTATTATTGCCATTTGTTTTAAAGCTTTTTCACTTAATATTGTCGAATATTTTATGTGATATTGTGATGATATTAATTTCATTTCATCTTTTAATTTCAATAGACATGAATCAACGAGACGATTACGTGTAGAATTGTTTGACATGACTGATGAAGCATTCGAATTTTCTTTTTTTGTACAAACTGATAAAGTTATTGGAGTAGAAAGCATATTTGTTTTTCCAACACGAATATAAGCGGTTACTGTACCATAGGCATCATTGATCGATATATCTTGATGAAGATAACCATCAAGTATTAATTTCGATAATAGACGTTCTAAACCTATAATTCAAACATTCTTTTTAGCGAAGAATATAAAAAAAATTAACAATTTTAGCTTCAACTTTAACGCCTGTGCACTCGAAGAAAACGATGATTAATCAGCAAAGTATTAATGGTAAATAAATTTCATATTATTAGAAAATATGCTCTTCGTAATCTATTTATCATTATACTTTCATAATGATATTCTTCGACAAGATTGTATATCACTTTAGAAAGTTTACAATCATAGAGCGAGAAATTCAAAATGTTTTTAATAAAAGATGAAACATTTTCTAGAAGACAAAACGATCATAATAAAAAAAATAGTATCGCAATTCACTAAATCATTTAAAAGATATATCATACAAATCTATAACTAATTAAATGCTAAAATTATATTGATTTCTTTTGCTGATATTCTGCAATGATCATGATTACAAATTATCAGTTCACTGATCAATCTGAATTCACGGTTGACCAATTTTATTTGTACCATAAAAAAATGATGAATCAGTTTATAATACTTAATAAGATAACATATCATCGCCTTAACGTTACAAAACTGCTAAAACATATTCTCATGGGTAAACAATAGACTATGTGGAGGTAACAGTTTGATTTATATTTGAAGTTCAGTAGTTAGATCTTAGCAATGGTATTAATCTTCTCGAAAGAAATATAAAATAAATAGCTGCAGGAAATGAGATATGAAACAAAATTTAGGCATTGTAAATAAGCCTAACCTTTTTTTGTTGCTTTTTCCTATGTGATTATCAATTGCTTTTCTTTGGAAAATTACAATGGAAATTACTTGTCAAATAGTCACTTGTAGAAAATTGATAGTATCTATTTAATAGAGAAGAGTCTCAAACAAATAGTATTTTTGTATAGTAAAGAAACAAGTATCTCTTTTAACAATGTATTTTAGACAAGAAAATTAAAGAAAAATAGTTGTCTAAACGATCCTTAGGAAATGATTTACTTAATAGTTAGTTTCAACATTTCTTGATAAGATGTTTACATATATTACAATTATCCATATAATAATAGAATTATCTCAATTAAAAACTACGGAATTGCATTCTATAAATATCTGTCAAACTCCTCAATAATCAGTGATAAACAGTATCTAAAACAACTCCAAATGAAACTGATCTGAAATCTAACATTCAAAACAATGTTGAAATGAAAAATAGAATTTATTTGAAATCGAAGGAAGATAAAGAACAAATATTTTACTATAAGGTTTCAGAAAGACTAGTAATTTAGCAGGTGTTTGCCAATCGTTTCTATGTCAAGAGTATTTAATTCTTAAAAGCATCATCTATTTTCAGAAGTCTTGGTAAAAAAAAAACTTTTAAAAAGGAAATCCATTACCGACGAATTATTCGTCGAAAAATTTGAGAATTTAAATACTCTAGTGGAGAATAATCTTGAGTTTCATTAAATTTGAAAAAATAAAATATTAGTTTTCTTGACTGAAAATTTATTTCCAAGCCTTAAATAGATTTGAAAATCGTCAAAAATTATATTTTGAATCCATATTCAGAAAACATTCCAACTTAATAGTTTTTAATTTAAGTCATATCTGATGACTTACTAAAAAATGAATCAAGACTTAGTCCTACGAAAATGCTCTCATTCAGTTTTTTCTTCTTCTTTTATAATCAAAATCTTAATTATCTAATTGATGATTTCTTTTTTTCTAAAGAAAAGAACAAACATACATACTATTTCTCGATACTTCTTCAGCAATATTAAATTGTTCTAATTTGTCAAGGCCAGCATCTATAATTGCTCTTTGTTTGCTGCCCTTTAAAATATCAATAACTTGATTAATAGTTGCTGATTTAAATTGTTTTGTTAGTTGATCAACCAATGAAATAACATGTTTAGCACATACTGTAAAATCAACTAATTTAGTTTCAGCAACATTACAGCAATTATCACAACGTGTTTCAGTATATTTTTTACATTGACTTGATAAATATTGTTCACCAAAATATTCAAGTAATAATGTTCGACGACAATCAACATTATTAAGGCAATATGCATAAACACAATGAAGATTGTGAATGCGAACTTTTTTTGCTTCGTTTGTGGCATTTGCTGATTGTTCAGCTAAAAATTAAGAAAGTCTTCTTGCTTCTATTTATTTCAAAAAAGCAACAATCTTATGTATACCCATAATTAAACGCTTTGTTTTAATGAAATCTTGATAACTGTAAAAGAGATAGCAATATGCTTGTTCACCATCACGACCAGCTCGACCAGATTCTTGATAATAACCCTTCAATGAACAAAAAAGAAATATTCATAATAGAAAGAAATGTTTTTTTTTGTTCCGTCATCAGACTTCAATTGACTTTGGCATTGATAAATGGATGACAAAACGAACATTTGGTTTATCAATGCCCATTCCAAAAGCAATGGTTGCACAAATTACCTTTTGAATAAAAAGTGAAGAGAAACTATTTTTTGAAAACTTCGCTTTCTCATTTTGTTTTTACTTGATACTCATCATTAGCCCATCTTGTTTGTACATCAGTTCTTTCTTGATCAATTAAACCTGCATGATAAGCTTGTGCTGTAACGCCAATATTTGTTAGATAAGCAGCACTTTTTTCACATTCAGCACGTGAGAAACAATAAACAATTCCACATAATCCAACAAATTGTTCACTTAAACATAACTGAGCTGTACGTGCTAATGCTCCATCAGTTTTTCCTTTAAGAAAACATTTATACACAAGATTAGATCGATTGAATGATTGAATAAATAATTTTGATATATGTCTATCAAGTTTCATTTGATGAAGCATATCACGTTGAACTCGTGGTGTTGCTGTTGCTGTCAGTAATATAAACGGTATACGAGGATATCGATCACGTAATATACCTTTAGTTATATCAAATTAATCACGATTATTGAAAACAAAGTCAAGTCAATATTTACCAATTTTAACATAATCAGGGCGAAAATCATGGCCTAGACTAAAGACATTAGCAAAAAAGAAAAGATTTTTATTTTATTTTAAATTTACCCCAATCAGATATACAATGTGCTTCATCAACAACAAATCGGGCTAAATTATTGTTGTCATAAAGATGTGAGAATAATTTATTTAATTGATCGCTTTGTCCAATTTTTTCTGGTGTAATATAAACAAGTTTAAGTTTAGGTTTTGGTGCATAACATTGTGCATAGATTGCAGAGACTTCAGCTGGAGTTCGATCACCAGTCAATGCAGCACATGGAATACCTAATGATAAAAGTTTTTGTGTTTGATCAAGAATTAATGAACGAAGTGGAGATACAACAAAAGTTATTCCTGGATCAAGAACAGCTGGTAATTGATAGCATAATGATTTACCACCACCTATTCAGAAAATACAAAATAAAATTTCTTTTATTTGTTACTTATAAATTAAAGATCTAAAAATTGTAAACTATAAGAAATAGATAAAAACGTGATCAAGAACTAAGCTCGACCTCTTGCATAGCATTCAACGAGATATGATCATTCTCAAACAAGTTATCATCAAACAAGTAAGTCTTGAACAGTTGTAGTTTATGAACTACTAATAAAGAATGATAGCCATTGTATTCACAGAAAAGTATTTGTGTGAAAAAATCCAACAAGAATACTTTTTTTTTCTACAGATAGAAATAATTATTTCTTCAAAATATGGAAAATAAATAAATCGTTTTCGAGACTACTCTCAAGTCTACAAAGTCATTCAATGAATGTCACATTGAGTTAAAGAAAATATTTTAGATAAGAAATTCTTCGTTTTTTTAATTTTTAATTTCGGAAGCATCTTGGCTACAGTGAGAAGTTTTAGAAAAGAGTTTTAAGTAGTTATCGGTCGATCATGGATCTCAATTCTTTTAAACTTCTCTTAATTCTACAGGAACCTATTCATCGTTATAATATTTATTCGAGTTCAGAGAGTCTGACATAAATCAATTTCTATACAACTGATATCGATCCGAAATAATAGATCATTTTTCAGTAAACCAAAAGAAATTCATTGAAAAATTTACACTCTTTTCGTTAAACGTCAATTGGTTCTCAAAATTTGTAAGAACGAAGTAATTCTAACCTATCCATGGATTTTATTTGCCTCATATTAACAATTCAATATGATCGTTTGGAGATATTTTTAATAAAAACAAAATTTAAAAAAAAGCAGATAGTAAACGAAATCAATTGTTATTTAGAATAGAATACTTAAACTATTGACGTGATTTTGAAAACAACACGATATTACCTGATATTTCTTCTAGGCAAAATAGTTCTGAATTATCGATTGTAATAGTCGCTAATAAAATCATCTACATAGTTCGGTGATATTTCTATCAATTATACTCATAATTGAACTGATTCGAACGAACATAAATCTTGTTGATGATGTTGTTTTTTTACGAATAGCAAGACCGAATAAAACTTTCAATAGTATTCTTCACTCTTTTCCGATTGTCACCAGGCGAATATGGTTGCTCTCATTTAATCAGAATCAACCAATCCATAGTATGATAAGTTTAAAATTGTATGCGAAAATTTAGGTTTGAAATGAAGCCTACGATTGATTCTCAATCATTGACTATCGATGCTCTTGAGTAAAATTTTACAAGTTCTTGCATACAATTTCAATTGTTTACCTGTTGGCATGAGAACGAAAAGATGATAACGTCTTTCAAGTGCACAATCAATAGCTTCTTTTTGATTTGATCGAAATTTTCTTAAACCAAATAAAGCATGAAAACGTTCTAACATTGTCTTTGTATGACTAAATTCTTTATCGCGATATTCTGGCCCATCATCATGTACATCAGCTGATATCCATGTTGCTTTATCACATTGTTCTTCATCATCATCAATGGGTGCTATTTGTTCATAGGTTTCAAAATTTGTATCATCATCATCATCATCGTCATTATTATGGTCATCAAAACTTTTTATAGATTTTAATGATTTTTTTGTAGACGACGATTGATCAAGTGACCATTCATCAAAAAAAGCATCTTCAGCACGATTTAAAGCAACTGATTGATCAGATCGCTGAAATTTATCAGATATCTAAGCAGCGAAGAAAAAAACAAGGAAAGATTTAACATTTGTTTGAATCAATAAAAATCTACTTTTATTTTTTTTACTAAATTATAACTTTGATCCGATAATTGTGAATTAAGTTCTTCTTTTTGACATAGACTACATCCAGTTGCGTTTATCATTATCGTTTTAAAACATTGAAAACATGTTGTATGTCCACAAGCATCATTCACTGGCCGATGAATACCTGCTATATCAAAGGATATTTGACAGATTGGACAAAGTGTGTTCGATATTGGCCGATCATTTTTTGAATAAGAAGATGACGAGGAAAAAGAAGAAGATCGATCAATCGTTAGAGATGTTGATCGATGTAACGTGGAATGATTTGAAGATATGTGACTTGTTGGTAACGGTGATATTGAAGAAGCATCATTTATTGAAGAATTTCGTTGTAGGTCATCTATTTCGTTTGATGATTTTTTAAGAGAAGTTGAATCTGTTTTTGGATTTACAGATAAGATCTGTGATGAGATTGTATGACGACGTGCATTTGGTGGTACATCGGGAAAATGACGAAAAGTCAATCTGATATGAAGAAATTTTTATTTCAGAACTTTCGAAGAACAAAAATCGATAAGAAAAAATCTCACTGAGATAACGGTCGATTTTCCGTATTATTCAAACGTTCTCGTGTAACTTCTTCTCGATAAGCATAATAAATTTTCAATTGTTCATTTAAATTATTTTTAATCACTGGTCGACTAAACACATCTGTATTAATGGTACGATTTGTTTGTAAAATTCTATTATTCATCTCTCTTATATTAGGCAATTCATTTTCAATGATCTCAAAGAGAAATAAAATATTTTTCTTGATTGAATTTTCCAAAGGGACTTTTGTTTTTTTTTAGTAAGAAAAAAAAAGTTAGTGAATGTTGTTTGAAGATGAGACCCATGAAGAAGGTATACGTACATTAATGTTATAGAGTACAGAAAGAAAAAGAAAAAAAGGAGGAGTGCATTCATAAAATTTCATGGTATTCAACTGTGACAAAGTAGAAGAGAAAAAGAACATGACACAAAAAACGAAGACATAGTCAAGTTTTGTTCCAATGTTAGCTTATTTTTCCTCACACCATTCGTTTTCTTTTTTGATTTGTTCTTCCTAAAGAAAAAAAGAACAAGAGTTTATTTATTTTATTTATTTATTAAAATAAATCAAACCTCTTGAGGTGTGAAATCATTTTTGATATTGAATGTACGCCGAATTTCTTCTGGCGTTTTGCCTTTGATCATGTTTGCAACTGTTTTGCATGTTACATCAAGTAACCCTTTTATATCTAAGTAGTTAGCAGCCTGAATATTAAAAAACAAAAACACTTTCTAAACTATCAAAAGAAAAAAACTACGAACCAGAATAAGTTCAAAAAGTGTTCCTTGATCAACTTTTAGAAAATCTTGATCCCATGATGAAATATCATTTGTATTTTTTTCACGATTTTCATCATCTTCTGGTGGTGGTGGATCATCTTTATGATGAGTTGCCCATTGAATAACCTAAATTTCAATTATGAGACACTTTTTACTTTTGCAATATACGAATCTTTTTTTATTTATTTTTGATTATTCATTCTAATCAACGATAAACCAAACGAACAAACTTCATCTATTAATATAAAATTATTCAGAACTACTTTTTGGTTTTATGAGATTTTTATTCTTGACCGAATAAAACAAAAACTGATTTCTAACAATATGTGACATAATAAAGTTGAAAATAAAGAAATCATACAGATCTCTATCGTCCTCAACAACGTTTTGGTTTTAATAATAATAGCTATCATTTGTACAGAATTTCAAAATAACCGAATATTTTCTTGGTTTATTCAAAAACAATAGAATCTTTTCATTTATCTTCATTCAATAAATGAAGAGTTATGAATTAGAATTATGCATCAATTTTACTTCGGTAATCAATATTTAGCTAGGTATGTTTATTTTACTATGATGAACTTTATTCTCAGACAGCTGAGTATCATCATCATCAAATAAATAAATTGATTTAATCTAAGCAATATACAAGAACTGTGGATCAATTTATACTTGTTTTGTTATATGTTGAGTTGCGTGTCATTTTAATTCTTACAACTATTATGCAAATTCATGTTTCAGACTGTATAATGTGAAAATAAAAATCTGCTATAACATTCTAACTTATTTTCTAGTTCCTTTAGTTAACAAAAAACTTTGTATCTATTCAAATAAAAGAATAATTTTTGTATCCTTTAAATTCTCTTTTGTTTGTGTTCTAATCTCTTTCTAAGCGTAGGAATTTAATTAAAATATTTACTTTTTTTAAAATGGCCGAATTGACGTTTGGTAATGGAATCACATCTTCTTCTTCGTCCATTCCAAGATCTTTAAAAGATTCTTTGTTTTTGATATAATAAAAATTAAAAACTTTTACCTTCTAACATAGTTTTTATTGTTGCCGATTGTTTAGCAATCTCAACTTCAACATCAAAAGTATCCCCGTCACTTGACTGTAATTTTATTTTATGTCCAGCCATTTCTTTTTTGTTTTGGTTTATTTAATCGAAGTAAAGAATCTAATAAATCTAGAAGTAAATTAAAAATTTTGAAACTATATAATTAACAGACTTATTATTAAATTTAACTATTATTCATAAAAATTTATATTTGTTTCTATAGTTCATATCTGAAAAAAAAGAAAAAAACAAGCTTCTTTTTACTGGACGTTATGAAGATTTTTTTTCTTAGATATGTGCGTGCCAGAGAACAGAATGAGAAAAAAACAAATGCATCGTAAAATTTAACTACGAAAAAATTTGTTATTTCTTGAAGTGAAAAAAATTTCAAGTCTGTGAAAACTAAAATAAAGTCGAGCAACATCCGTTAGTCATTTTGAAATCAGAGACAAGAAAATCATTATAACTTCTATCGTATATTCTCAAGGCTTATAATTAGTTCTTAATACAAGAAAAAGAAATTATAGTTTTAACTATGTGTATATAAAATCGTCCTATCTGACAGATATGTTTAAGAAAGAGACAAATCACTATACATATCTGAACAAAAAAATAATAATAATAATAAATTAATTGTTAACAGATGAAGAAAAAAAACAGATAACTATGCCCATTTATACAATCGAACTTGATTATCGGCTAAAGCACATAAATGTTGACGAGTTAAACATACATCAACAATATCACATTGTGTAGGAACCTTATAAGAAGGTGTCTCCGATGGTTGACGGATATTCCACAATTCAATCTACAATGTAAAACAATATATTCTAAATCCATATTTTTTCGTTTATAGTAAATGATAGACAGAACAATTTCATGTGATCTCTCCGATAATTTTAATTCTAACAGAGATTAAGCAATATTTCATATTGGGCTATGTCAAGCAAAAACGTCGTCAGAGACAATTGATGGTCAACATAACATTAATGATTTTACAACTCGAAAAACATACTTCTATTTTTCTTTTTTCAAAATCAATCCATTCGATCAGATATATACTCAAATAAAAACATTACATATTCAAATTCATTTACAATAGAGATTGATTTAAATAATAATATTAGTTCCCATTACAATAGCTTTGATCAAGGATGGAAATAACAGAAAATGTTTTATCCAGCGTAAGTACCGAAAGGTCGATGCTTCTCTGAAGATTAGATGACGCTTTCCATGGTTTATTATTATTGTGAAGTCTGCAGTACGTCTATATCACTAATACCTGCTGTTGTTGTTCGTCCATTCGGAATAAAGAATCTCAATAAAAAATTGGCAATCTATCAAAGAATCAGGCAAGTTTTTATTATTATTTTCTTTAGGCTTCCTATATTACTCAATGTGCAATTAAAATCTTTAAAAAAATAACTGAATCTCTGTTAGGAAAGTAAATTGATATCGGATTTAGTAAAACATCGGTAATTTGTAGTCTTCTCTTTTTGCTTAGTTTTTTTTGAAACTGCTTAATCAAATTAAGAATTTGATAAATTTTTCATTCATATGCATAGACAAAAAGAGTCATTATACGATATATTATTGATAATAAGCCACAACTTACCCCGTGTGATCCATTATCTGATGCGACAATATAAGTTTCAAAATTCTTATGAAGAATTTTTGATCTTGATAAAACAATATTAATACTTGAACCAATAAACGTTTGAATTAATTGTAAAGAAACAATAAATGATTGTTCAGAATCTTCAATAGGTCGTGATATTAATTCATATAGTTCATGTCGTGCTGGGCTTGATTGTGGACGAAATGATGCCAATAAACGATTTGTTATGGAGTCATAATGAAGACTTGACAAATTTTCTATGAAAATAAATAAAATTTTTATTTGAGAAAGAAAACGAATGAAAATTTACTATCAATAGGTAATGCATGATATCGGTATTCACTATTTGGTATATGTTCATAGAAGCCGCTTTTGTCATTACTTCCAACAAGCAATCCACTTGACTGAAAATTTGAATTTCGTTGAATATATTGAAGACCAACAATAGGTGATGTTGTTGATAAACTTAATGTTTCAATACTTGATGATAAGGTTGTTTCTCCTGTTTGAACTTGTCGTCGATCAAATACTTGTACACGACCGTTATTTAATCCAGCGTAAATTATATTTGGATCATCAAGATTCCATGCACAACTCCATACTTGAGATGCACATTCACATCTTTTCAAAATTTATGAAAAAAATGAAAATAAAACAATTTTTAATCGAAAAAAGCCTAAATAAGAAAACAATTAATTTACAAAAGATTGAACGTATTTCGTGTATAGTCGAATATACGCATTGTTTTATCCCAAGCACAAGACAATAAAAAATCACCATGTAATTGAATATCACGAATTGGTTTTGTATGACGAAGTGTTGTATATTCTGGAGCACGACCACCATCAATAAGACTTATCTATTCATAAAATTATTCTTTTAAATTTCTCTATCAATCGTACTGTATAAATCACATGGTTTAGTTATGTTTTCGGGTTTGGTGGAAAAGGCAGAAAGGGAAAACGTCGAATGAGAAAAGTAGAAAAACGAAAACGCCGAAAAGGAAAATGTCGAAAATTGAGTTTTTTGATAATTTTAAAGAAAAAGAAAAATTTATTTTCTAAATTGGTGTACACAGATACGTCGCATCTATGTTCAATACACGCCCAATACTTTTTTGATGAGAACATTTTATTGCATGTGAACATATATGGGTTAAACACTAGTAATGGCTTACCTTTATTAGTCGTCAAGAATGATATTTCACTGTCCATTGCCAACGATTGAAAAGAGAATTATTTGTTAGTTGTTTTCGCCAGACTGATTTATATATATATGATACACGCTAACAATGAACAAGTATAGACTAGACGAGGAGGACAATGAATTTAACTTATCCCACTAACAACCAATACCAACTCAAAAAACAATTTCGTTATCTATAGACATCTTTTTCATTCTACGTTTTCCTTTTTAAAATTTTTCTACTTTTTCCTATAGCATTTTTTCTTCGATACTTTTATTAATTATACTTTTTCATTTCGACATTTTCCATTCGACGTTTTCACCTTCTGCAATTACTAGTTTCGGCATTTTCCTATTCGGCGTTTTTCTTTTCTACCTTTTCCAGCAATTCTATGTTTCTCCATAAAATACAAATAATATTTAGATTTTATTAATGAGAATCTCGCCAAGGACGTTATGATAACTTAATGATGAATTGAGATCGACTTTCAAGAGAAACCTAACTAACATCGAAGAATTACGATAGATTACTATCTTTTCTTTACTGAATCGCTTTTAGTTTGTTTCTTTTGTGTTGATCTAACATCTACATCAGTCTATTGTTTATAAACAAGCAACAGCACATCGATGGCAGCATTGAAAAAGCTGATAAAGTCAATGAAAATGAGTTTAATCTATGAAATAAATTGTATTGATATCAGATAGAAAATATTATTGGAAAATATTCATTATCTTCTTGCTCATAATGGCAAAGGATTTGCATTCGAGAAGAAAACTGAAATGTAAAAGCGAGTTTTGATTTCATTCAGAAAAAAAGGCTACATGTTTTTTTTCTCGATGACGATACATCAATGATAACCACTTTCGTTTTTGTTTTAGATTAATAATAGTACTCACGAAATAACACAGAAAAATTCTAACCTTTTTAATTCCATATCCAGGGTATAGACTATTATTTGTTGGTTGGCTAACGAAAAGCCATTGATGTGATGAAGCATAAGCGAGAACACGACACATTCCCTAGAAAATTTTTATGATATTTAAAATCATTGCAATATAAATTTCATGTTCTACCTCTGGTATTTTAATAACGGTCTCTAATCGTATATTAATTGCAGGTGGAGGTGCAAGATTTCCTATTATTTCTGACGAAGTTCGAGTAGAATCATCTATTGTTTCACCAAGATTGGTTAAACCATGTGATAATCTATTTCGCGATAAAATAAAAAAATTAGAATAAAATTATTTAGGAAAATAAAATTTTACTTTAATAATCTATCATGTTCATTTTGTAAACGTTTTAATTGATCTTTAAGAATATCATAAGCTAATTGTAATTCAGCTTTTTCATAGGCTATTTTCTTCCTTGACTTTTTTTCTAAATCTCTTTCTCTAATAGCATTGTCTCGTTCACTTGTATCTAATACTTGAAGTGCACGACAATAAATTCTTCGTAAATCTTTTTTCTTTACTGTTGATTGACATTGTGGACATTTAGGCGATGTACGAAGCCATTTTTCAATGCATCTAAATTTAAAAAAATGACATATTTTAATAAAACAAATAAAATATTAACGAACATTTTGCCAAATAAATGGCCACATTCAGTAGCAACAATTCTATGTTGACCAGAATTAGTCCATTCCTCAAGACAAATAGGACACACTTCAGCATCATTTTGAATTGTTGTTCGTGATAAATCTTCTTTATCATCATTGTCGTCATCAGTATTACTTGATTTGTTTTTTTTTCGTTTATTAGATGATGTGATTGGTCTCGGTAGTACTTCTATGTCTTGAGAAGATGCTGATGATGAACGATCTCGACGATTATGAGAGGGATCGTCATGAGAAACATCAAGATCAATTACTTCAGGAATATTTGTATTTGCACCATCATCTAGAATTACTGAAATATTTATCTAAATCATTATTTTTTTTTCTATTAACTTACTCATAGTAACGACGTATAATAAATAATGATGAAAATGTTTTATATTATATTTATTGTTCAATCAAAAGAAATTTAGTTATTTTTTTAATTTCGATATGTCTGAAATTGTATATTTTTAATTTCTATAAATATCAAGAATAATATTTAACTATACATGATAACAGAGAAAATAATAGCTTATACTGTCCAGTAGAATAAAATAATGTTTGCTTTGGTACACATATCAACATATGTAATTTCTGTCAGTGATACCTATGCGAAACCGTTAACCAATGAATAAACTCAGAAGATTTTTATATAGCATTATCCAACATTAAAACATAATCATCACAAGCGAAAAATTATTTTAGTTTCACCAAGGACGAATTCAATAGTAAATTCGAGGGAGTAGTACAAACAAAAATGTTTTTATTCTATCGCATAAGCTTAAAAGTCTTTCCCGAATGGATAATTTCTTATTCGATTGTCAACTAAATTTACAATCCTTTTATATGAAAACTATCAGAATGAATCCTTTGGTAGAAAAGCGTATTTCGTGTGAATAAGTGATTCAGAATCTGCTGACAAAGACTGAATTTTCCAGTCACACAGCATACCAACGAAAAAAAGATGAATGATATTTGTTGTGACGAACAAATCTATGACAGAAATTGATTTGTCCAATCAATATTAAGAAAATAAAATTGCCTATAAAGAATGACGTAATAATTTGACGGAGAAAATAATTTTAGGTTAACTATAAATTTGTCAAGAAAAACAAAAACAAAAATATCCTTGCTGTTATTGGTGACTAATGACATCTATGAATCACAGCTCAAACGTACATAGTCCAGTGGAACCATTTAGCCTATTCGCGTACAGCTTCTTTTGCTTCTGGGGCAACAAAGCCATACGTTATGAATAAGTTTTGAAAGCTTCACAGGTCAAGAATATGAATACAGAGTTCACCTCGGGCGATATATTGTTATCGTTTCGTTTGCATGATTTTCGATGGAATATGCAAGTTTATGTCATCGAATACATTCTAGGGTACCTAATTATAGGAGTAACTGATTACCCAGGTCGATCAACCTGAGCCGTAAACGGCCGTATACCTATCATTCACGGTGAAAAACGGCAACCGTATTCTGTAGTCGTTTACTGTTGCCGTAAACGAAGTTATACGATGAAANTGATCCGACATTTACCGCGGTAAACCGCCGGTTTTGATTAATACCGCGGTTACCGCTAAAAAAAGCGGTTAACCGGTCCATCTATAGTTTTTGACAGAAAAAGTCTTCCAAATCATCAATTAAACTATTTTAAAGATCCTTTTTTTTTACTTTTACGTGTGATAAACATGCGCAAAAAACCGCCGGTTTACCGGTCCGGTTACCGGCTCCCATTACCGCAGAACGGATAAATACCGCAGTTTACCGCAAAAATTGATCCGGTATTCGCAACATGGGTTCTTTATTCGAAGTGAGCATCTAGAAATTCAATTTTTCCAATATCAAGCATCTCTTGCGGATCGTCAATAGAAAAATACACGCCCCTATTTAGATTCTGACTTCTGATCTCGCTGCTATTTCTTTTTTTAAACAAACAATAATTATTCAGCAAATCTTACGGAGTAGTAAAAAAACGCTTCTTTCCTAGACGTGACATCAGGACCAAAAAGGGTAATCAATAACGGAACTGTGATGTAAAAATAAAGTTATTCCGGCCGTTCCCTACCTGTGGCACATGCAGGAAGCCTATAGATCTTATAGACTTGCTGAGATTGAGTTCTTTTTATCTCGGTTACGTCTCTCTAATGAATCCCGTAGATCTTTCAATTGTTATGCTCAGTAAAAATTTGTTTGGCAAGATAAAATGCCTTTGTATCTTGCATTCAATTGAAATAAAGTGTTTCTATCTGTTGTCGATGTATTCGAATCAATTGAGTACATTGCTATGAAAAAAATACACATCAACTCATCCACAAAAATTTATGAAGTTTGGTCGACTTTTTAAGCTAATGATAAGGTCTGTGCTATTTTTACTCGTGTATAAGTATATTATTTAATATAGAGATTAT
The DNA here is from genome assembly GCA_905331475.1 of Rotaria socialis. Classification (NCBI taxonomy): domain Eukaryota; kingdom Metazoa; phylum Rotifera; class Eurotatoria; order Philodinida; family Philodinidae; genus Rotaria; species Rotaria socialis. The sequence goes on from CAJNYU010000027.1 coordinate 318,845, forward strand.
TATTGTAGTATAAAATCATTTTAGTACTTTTCATAGTTTTTTTCTTAGGAGATAATTCATTGAGATACATCTAAGTTTAATATTCGATAAGAAATACATTTAATTTCTTTACGAGGCAAAATTCTTGTATCATCTTTTTGCAGATTCTTTCTTAACAATGTTCAGTATAGGATTTCTCGCTAATTGATATGATCAAGCTAATAAGATATAAAATCCAGAAGAGAAAATTTTAACCAACAACACAAGAATCTTCTAATTAGGTAAAACTCATGCATGCACATAATCTAATCCTCAAGATTCTTTTAATTGTAATTAGTCAAGGATTGATCTCTTCAATTGTCTAGCACAATTATTCTTCTGCTTTACTCTCACAATAAATATGAACACGCTATATTGTTTTTTTCTTTCCTTCAATTGAATTGTCAAAGTCATCACAACAATTCATATATTAAAATAATGTGCGATGCTAAAGCAATGTACAAAAAGGATGTTAAAACAGAGAACGTTTTGGTTAGAATTAAGAAAATTTATTTTTCTTCTTCCGCATTGTTTGTCATTGACTTGCTGTTTATCGTACATTTACAAAACAGAGTAAAAAAAGAAATATCTTTTAAATAGTAGCAATTATATTGCCTTTCACATTTTCATATAGTCTTATTTAAATGATCTAAATCGATTCAAAAGTAGGCAATGAGTGGCTCACTTTGAATTTTTGTAAGATTTACCTATTGAATGACAACGAATTATTTTGTAATCGATTAAATAATTATTCATTAAATATGTTAGTACAAAAATAGATACACAGACTGATTAAATTTAAGCAAAGAACTAATAAAAATTATTAGAAAAATATCATGATTATCACTTTCGATAAAAGAATTAGTATTAAAATGTAGAAAATTTTATAATTTATCACTGATTTTCGTTACTTGTAATTGGTTGTGCTGTCTAATATGACAAAAAAAATTTGGCTTTTAAAGAAATCAATTAATAATAAGAATTACAGACTTGTAATGGTGGCAAATCATTTGGAATATTGAATGTTTGTCGAACCTCTTCTGGTGTTTTGCCTTTAATCATGTTTGCTACTGTTTTACATCCCATGTCAAGTAATTCTGTCATTCCTAAGTGATCAGCAGCCTAATAAGTAATTAAAAACATACAAAAACAATGAATGCAATATTACAAAGAACTTAACCTACCACAATAATCTCAAAGATCATCTCCTGTTTAATGTTGAAAAAAGTTTTATCCCATGGTGAAATCTCGCCATGGTTTCGGTCATTTTCACTATTGTCGGCGGAATCAGCTTCGTCTTGTTTATGATGATTTGACCATTCAATAATCTATGATGATATACATATATAGTTACGTATAAACACAACTATAATATTTAAAATGAAATAACTGCTTACTTTTTTTAAAGTTTCTGTACTAATAGCATCTAAATCAATAGGATTTTCTGGTACATTTGTACTGTCCAAAACTGAATATAGATGATAAATTATATAGAGCAAATAGAATATATTTAATAATAATTCTACCTTCATATATAAGTTTCACGGGTTGCCATTGTTTCGCGATGTAAAGATCAACTTCAAGAATGTCACCATCACTAGTTGCTACTTTTATCTTATCTTCAGCCATTTGCTTTTACTTTTGTTCAATTTGTTAAATTCTAAAATTTAATTTAATTTTTAATTGAAGATAACTAAATAGCTGATATTTAAATGAATTCATAAGATCATTTATTTGATCAATTCAAGGCCTAATAATCATAAATACATATATACATTGAGGCATTGTCATTGTATCAGCGCTATCGTTTCGGATAATTTTTCCACATAATATTTATTTGAAAGTATAAGCGAATGAAGAATAAGAAAGTTAAAAAGAAATGTTTTGTCTTTGTTTTTAAGCTAAGGGATCTTTCCAACAGCTATGTTGAGTCACTTCAGTATAGATTACGAGAGAGAAACAAAATAAAATTGTAATTATTTCGCATCATTTCTCACTAGTGACATCAATGTGAAAATTTTTCTTCAAATTATATTTTTTTCTATTTTTCTACAATATTTTTTTTCATAGAATAACATTACTTTATATTGTTTTTTCTTTTAATAATTATTAGAATAAATTTGATTTAATCTGAAGTTCATGTGTAATGCTGGGTAAAATGTAGCATTAGTCCATTGACATGCATAGTTTATAAAATATGCGTCGTCTCAAATCGTTGGTCCCAGTGGACATCGATGTTTATTGAATTTTTAAAAATGTTTTTCTTATTATTCTTTCATACCTTTTTAGACTAGTTTATATATATACTTGTTTCAATACTAAAAGAAGAAGAAGAACCAATATTATGATGCGAGAGGCTAACATTCAATGAAATATAATAATATCCATTTTTCTTCATCGACATCTTTGAAGGATGTACGTCAAGAGGTAGCATATCTCAATAAAGATCTTAATCATATTAATTTATTTATACATTTGCTTTTGCTTTTTGTGTTTTATATCAGAGTGAAAATCTTCTTTTAGAACCACTTCTTTCATCAAGTCAACAAACGAGACAAGTAAGTTTTTCAAAATAATAAATAGTTTTGTTTGAGCATATGTCTATGCCATAATTATAATTAATTATAATTCAGTTTCTCCTCTGTAATTTTTGATGTTAGTCTACTAGTGATTTATTCGTAAGTGAAGAACCACGAGATTTTCGATCCACTTGTTTTAATTACATCTCGAGGTTGAAACACTTGTGTAAGTTCTCGAATTTCTATCGCTATTCTACTCTTTATGATATGATTTCTTACGTACTAATCTGTTTTTTTTTATTAACTTTTATTTACTTGAATATGCTTTCTAATTAACATAAATGAACAGACGAAGATTTTTATTAGAATAATTGTTTAGATTGTACCATGACTATTCCATCATCAAGTAAATATTGTTATGATATATTAAAATGGATTCCAGTCATTTTTATTGTTGGAATTCTCGGATGGTCTTATTATGCTTATGTTGTACAAATGTGCATTTGTAAGTTTATGATAAAATAGTTTTGTAAATACTATTTCCAATCATTTAGTAACTATTGACAACGTTCCTAAAAAAGGTAAGATAAATATCTTGAGTGTTTTCTATTGATCTGTGAGATAAAAATCGTACCAGAAAATACTCACTCATTTTTTGGTCAATCAAAGAAAACTGCACATAGCTTAAATTAGAATTAGTACCGAGCAAGATTATATCGATTTCGGATTTTTGAATAGCGAAACAGTTGTTAATGGAACGTTATTGTACAAATTAACATTCTTTACAAAGTGTGCTAGTAATTTTTAAATCGTAGATTTGCAAATTGTAATTTTTTTTGAAATACTATTTCTTAAAAACTCAATTTTCATACTTGTATACATTTCTATACGAATTAACTCATGGATGCAAACATATATAAGAAAGTTTGCTCATGATATTGTTTCATTCGAATTTATCAGAAAATTCAATGTTCAACAATAATATTGGGTTTAAGTTGTTCTCGTGTTTTCATTTAATTTTTTTTTCAAAAGAAACTCTAGAGTTTCGTAAGAAAAATGACTTACAATTGTTAAATCTAGTTTCAGAAAAAAAAGCTTGAACATAGTGTAGAAAACAAGGAATGACTTTTAGTGTAACTGATTGATTCTGGCGAAATAAACGCTTTCTTTTAGTAGCTAAAAAATGAATGAATATTTAGTAGCAAAGCTTTCAAAACTTCGTTGATTTATTATAAATAAGTTAATGATAATTTTTAGTGATGTACTTATGTGTTTATCATTCCTTATTAATTCTGTTTTTGTGGTCATATTATCGAACAGTATTTGAACCTTTACGTGGACCAACTAGAGAGGTGAAAATAATTTAATGATGAAAAAAACAGCAACGCATTCCCTTGTTATTTTTTAGTTTTACATTGGTGAAGTTGACGGTGAACATATATCTGCTGCACAAACAGTTAATGAAAGACGCACGGCTCTTGTGCGACTTTCTCGTGAAGCAAATTTACCATTGTTAACTCGGCATATCGATGGAAGTATGAAATTAATTTGAATTAATAAAGAACAAAACAAAATATATGTTTTTCATAAAGGTATTCGTTATTGTTTCATATGTCGATGCATAAAACCTGATCGAGCTCATCATTGTTCAGTCTGTGAAAAATGCGTTCTTAGATATGATCATCATTGCCCATGGTAAAAATATTTTTTTGACTAAAAACAAACAATGAATTTATTTTAATTTTAAGGACAAATAGTTGTATTTCATATGGAAATTATAAATATTTTATATTATTTCTTGCTTGGTCATTTATTTTTTGTATTTTTGTGGCTGGAACATCGTTTGAATATTTTATTCTATTTTGGCAGGTTAAAGCGTATTTTTCGACCTCAAACCTATATTCTAATTGTTGTTTTGCTTTATTTAGAGTGTGACGAATATGGATCAAGTATGCTATTTTTTATTAGAAATAAAACAAGAAAAAGTTATTGAAATAATATCTATTTCTCTAATTTAGACTCAAAGCCATTCAATGTCATCGAGTGGAAAATTTCATTTACTTTTTCTTTTTTTTGTTGCAATTGTCTTTGCCATCAGTATATCATCATTATTTTTTTATCATTTATTTTTAATTGGAAAAAATCGAACGACAGTCGGTAAATAGTTTGTTTTAAAGTTTGTTTTGAAAACGAATTTTCGGATGAAAATTCTTCTTCTTAGAATCATATCGAACTCCAGTATTTACTAATGGACCTCAAAAAGACGGTTTTGATTTGGGTTTTAAACAAAATTTTCAAGAAATATTTGGAAACAATTTTATGAAAGCGATTGCACCAATATATACAACGTAATGTTTTAGTATTTTAAATTTCATTTTATTTATTTGTCTTTTTTTGATTACGTAGTCGAGGTGATGGAGTTAATTATCCCATAAATACTATGATATTGGAAGCTTTGGAACAACAATCTAGAAGCCCCAAGTATGTAATACGATTGAATAGTAGAATTCAGAAGTAAAATTATAATAATTTGATACCACCGTTAAGTTGAAACCGAACTAAGTAGTACACAAAACAAATTGATTCGTGGAGAAAATTATTTTCTAAATTTTTTAATATTTTAAAGAGTTTTAATTGTGACAAGAGTAAAAACAGCTATTTTAATGATGCAAGCAGTAGTGTATGATAGAGTTTAAACAATAAATAATAAACATAATGAAATGAATTTTTCTCAAGGGAAATCTTTGTAGAGATAAAATAGTTTTGTATGCATTTATTATTTTATTATTCCGTAAATTCTAATATGTTGTCTTTTCTTTTAGTAGAGATATTATTTTGCCTCTTGATACGCCATCAAGTTCAATAAATAATGATCGAAATCACCTGTTGACTGGCAATACGAACAACCAATAAGAAGAATAACAGAGGTTATTTTCTTGCGTTATCTGATAGTGAACTTGTGCAAATTTAATTTATTTCTGTATAAATACATATAAATGAATATTTATTTATTTTTTCTCAATAATTTTATCAGCGTGGTCAATCTACATTTTGATTGTTCCTATTTTTGATGCTTATTTTCTTTTCTTCTTTCTTTGTTTATTTGGTTTATTTATTCAAATTTTAGCAACGGACAACTGTAGATCTAAATTCGTTTTGTGTATTACAGAATCCAACGAATTTAGTTTATTTAAGATTATAAAAATACCTGATCTTCCGAATGGCCAATAGAGAAAGTGGCAGCAACAAAAAACAAATAACAAATGAAGTTGTTACTCGCGAATACACGGTCAATTTACATAAACGATTGCATGGCGTGTAAGTTCAATGTAACTTTGCTATGAATGTTTACTCTTTGATTTGTATTTGAAATAGTGCTTTCAAGAAGCGAGCACCACGTGCAGTTAAAGAATTAAAAAAATTTGCTGAAAAAATGATGAAAACACCTGATGTTCGTATCGATTCAAAATTAAACAAGGAAATTTGGTCACAAGGAATCAAGTTAGTTTTTGAGATTTTGTTTTTGAAAATTCTTTTTTTTTTGTATTTAGTCATGTTCCTTATCGTGTTCGAGTTCGATTAGCTCGGCAACGTAATGAAGATGAAGATTCACTACATAAACTTTATACATTGGTTACATTTGTTCGAGTACCTTCATTCAAAGGTTTTTTCTCTTCTTGCATTTCATATTTAAATCTTCTTTTTTTCTTCCCTTTTTAGGATTACTCACTGCTAATGTTGACAATGAATAAATAAACAAAACAGTAGATAACATCAAATAAACAAGAACGTTGTGATTTTCTCTCGTTGTTTTGTTGAAATAAAATGGAGAGAAAACGAATGTTTTCACATTCAATCTAAAATAAGAATAAATAGTATCTATTAAAAGAAATCATTTGAGAATGCTTATTTATTAAAGCCTATTCAAAAAAAAAGTATTTAGAAATTTTCTCAGCAGGTGCACCGAAAACCTTGCGTTGAGTTTTCTATAGTGCTAAATTTCGTCTTGTTTGTAATTACTATTTTTTTTTATACATGGCAATAGATATGCCTTTCATTCATTAAACAACAATAAATTACTGCTGGAAGTTTTAGTAATTAAAATGAATTTCTAAATAAACGTTTTCAGAAAACGAAATACTTCGTTGTATATTTAAGATTTGTATCGTGAACTGAAATTTATTAGTAACAAGAGATGATGAAGAAATATCTGTTTAATTCTATGTGCACAAAACAACTTGACATTGATTGCTTAGCTATTCGTCAAGACTATTTCCCAAAAGACTACTCGTTGCAAACGAATATACGCACGATGGTCGATCGGTTCAATCATATGCCGTTCTTTAGTCTTGTAAAAGCTGATTGTTGTGTGTGTATGTGTGTGTCTTAGTAATTATTCTCATGTGATTGCTCTTGCAGTCAACGACAGGAAATTCTCTCTCTCTCTCTACAAAGTGATTGTATTAGACTTGAGTGAACGAGAAGAACAGATTACTAAACGGACTGTTGCGATCATCATCATTGATGAGTCTCATTGGGAGAAGACGATAGAGAGACAGAGAGAAGACACATTTTTTTATTTCTTCTTCTCTTCATATAAGCCGATTTGGTTGGCGAGTCGAGCTGTTTTTTACGCATCAGTAATACAACTAGCAACATAGGGTACATCACAACTAATACAGGGACCGCGCAGATTGACAAGATTATCGAGTTCGATGGAATCGATTGAGAAAAATATGAACAACGACGATCATGATCAGACAACATTAATAACAAATAATAAAAGAAAACAAGGTGAGATTTTCAAGGACATTAAGGCAATTTTTTCTTTTTAAATAGAAATAGTAATGTTTATAAAAAGAAAAACAGAATTTATTTTCTTATCTCTATTATGGAAATGAGATCTATAGATGAAAGACACTTCATGATTTTGTACGATATATATTCAATAAAACACTTACAATCTGGATTAGTTTAATTTACTATAGTAGAAAACGAATATAGAATAGTTATTAATAATCGACTCTTCTTATGTTTACATATGCATATAAATGAAATAGAAAGTAAGCAATTATTTTCGTTTAATTAGATTTTCTAAGATTTACTAATATATGGATCATCTTTAGAGTTTGCTATAAATATGGAAAAAAAAACAAATATAAAATGTAAAATTTGTCTCATACAAACGAAAATCTGATATAATAATCAGAATTTCGGTTCGAGAATATCTTTAATTGAATCGATTGCATTTTAGGCGACGATTCGAATCAATCACGACAATTAACCTCGAAAGTATTTCGATCTGACTCAACATCATTACCATTTGGAATTGCTAATGTTCTTCAATCGACAAATGAATCTTCAAAAATCTATCCAACACCTATAGCAACATCTATATCATCAGTTAATCCATGGTTAATGGCTTTACATCATCTATCACAATCATCATCAACAACAGCATTAGCAAATGCATCAAATTGGTGTGCAAAATGTTCAATACAATTTCGTCTAACAAGTGAATTAGTTCATCATATTCGTGTTCATCATGCAATGCGACGTAATTATCATCACCATCACCATCCTCATCAAATTTCTACAGAAACAACAACGACAACAACAACAGCAACAAGAAAAGCGTTTGCAAATTCAACATCGTCAATGAGTCTTATTTGTCATATTTGCTATGAAACATTTCGAGAACGACATCATTTAACACGTCATATGACATCACATCGTTAGATTTTCTATCAAATAATTATATGATAAATTCTTTTTATGGTAATGTTTACTCTATTAATTAATTTTACGATCGTTTCGAATATTCTTCGGACAATAATTATTTCATCGCCACATATATATCTGTGCTTGAATCTATTTTCTTCTTCTTTCCTTTCTGATATGTTTTATTTTGTATTTCTACAGAAATGAAGAAACAGAAAAGTGTCTTCCAATTAATAGCTTGTTTCATTCTAGATTCATAGAGAGTTAACAACAATCTAAAATATTCCTATTCGATTTTCAGACATCTCTAATATAAAGCTAGTATAGGTACATTTCTTTTTCAATAATGTTTTTCAGAAGAGTATCATTATAATTAAAAAAAACTACATGAGCATGTATATTATCAAGATCATGAACGAGAGTGGCACTAACTTCTGATCAAACTAAGTCAATTCTACTAGATTATTCAACATTTTTTTGCAGTGTTTTCTTTTTCTGAAATTTGATTTCCGCTGACGGTAACAGTGTTATAAAAGATTAGATGAATTCAGTCCGAAAAGCAAAATTGAATATTTTTTTTCAAAGAATTCATGAACTAACGCCTGGGCCGAAAGCTTCTAGACAAAATTAAAACGTTAATTTTTTCATCATCTTGTGCTTTTATTTCCTAATTTTTTTTATGAAAAATACAATGACATGAGATGAACAAATCGCATATTTACAAAATCGAAAAAGGTCAATTGCCTTCAATTTTTCGTAATTTTCCGCGAACGTCATTCATCATGGTCTGGACCACTTTGTGATCAATTTCTTTTAGCTGTCTTCTAATTCTGTTGGCCAATTATTTCTGATTCGTAGTCTCCCAACCTCCATTGTACACCTGATCAGCCAATATTGACCAAAAGTCCTCGATTGGTCTTGTCTTGGGAACATTCGGCGGGTTAGCCGCTCTCGGTACAAAAGGTACGTTCTGTTCATTGAGCCATTCGATTGTCTTCTTGGCATAATGTGAGCTGGCGAGATCAGGCCAAAATACATATTTATCATCTTGATGATGTTCATAGATAAATGTCAATAGTTTTGGTAAGCATTTTTTAATATATATATCGCCATTGACAGCTGGACCTTTCGTAGTTCCAATGTATGGTGCTGAGATACCTTTGCTAGATATTCCCAACCATACTAATATTTTAGGTGCGAATTTTTGTTTGGATTTAAAATTCACTTCGGGTGATACATGTTCTTTGTCGCCAGACCAAAATCCAGCATTGCTAGGCATATTATCACCAGAAAATGAAAAGTATTTTTCATCGCCCATGATGAGGAATGTTTTGGGATCTGTAATTTTTCGACGTAATTTTCGGCACTTTCCTGGTATTTGTTCGAGTTGTTGTGGCGTATATTTTGGTGCCCGTCGGGTCCGGGTCGGTTCCGGGTATAACATCTTGTTTCCCGGGTACGTAATACATTATACTCATGAGAAACGATTTACGACAATGAAGAAAGATATGCATGCAATTTTTGAAAGAGGATTTCAAGGCTATGGCATAAAAGCTGTTAGACTCATTGTTGGCCATCGAAACAGTGCCAATTCAGAATGTGAACTGACACATAAACGGCCACCTCTCGAATATCTTAAATTAAAACAATAAAAGGCAAGTAATCATTTTCATTGTAACAACACTCATCTTTCTTTCCATTGCATAGATATGATCATCCATATCCATATTGTACTAAAATCATCACCGATCACCGCATCAACACCGCATCAACACCGCCAACACCAATGCTCATCCATCATTGAACAATAATCGCCTTATAACACATGTCATCTCTATTAGCTACGGTCTATTTCAGTTTTTTTTCAATCTAGTTCAAATTTTTAATGATAATATAAAAGCAGATATTCGCCCTAATCAAACTCTTTCAACGATAAACATTAAAAAAAATTTTCTTTCATATAATTCTCATTCTTCAAACTTTAATCATCGTCAAACAATGAAACGAATCAAGGAACTAATTATTCCATAGACCAGAACACATCAATTCTTCAAGAAAATTTTCTTTTGAATTTTTTCGTTACGAGTGCCATTTGAAGAATTTCGTTGCTGAGATGAAATATCGATATCATGGTAGCTTAGCACACACACCCCACACCCACACCTTCTATGGAGCGGTCGCTCCAGAGTCGGAGCTGCCCATCTCTGGTTAGAATAAAAAATATGTCGTTTGACCTAGCTTTGTTCTAAGTTTGTGGTAGATATTATGCTATCGGAACAGTACCATTATGTGATAGAATGCTTTCTTGTTTGCTGTCTCTTCTTATGTATACGATCTGCGACATCGATACAACAATGCAACAGACACTACACTCGCTATCCATCTCGAGCGACTGTCAATAAAGACAAGTTGATGAAATCGAAATGATCGTGTGATGCATAATTTCTTATTCCACTAAGTTTTCTCATGCTTTTTTTATCGAACTTGCGAATCAAAAGAAAAACGTTCGCAATGCGTTTTTATCTTCAGAATGTTGTAACTGCAGATCCACGCCAAGATCCAACTTTGTTTTTGTCACTGAACCTATCAGTAATTAAGCATTTTGTGCTAAGGAATTACTTGAATAATGAATTTTGATTGGAAAAGGTTTTCTGATAAAGATATATCTATTTTTATAAATCTTTAATCTTGATAGATACTTAAATTTGAAAAACTCAATATATCATTCTGCTTAATGTTAAGATTTTCATTTCTCGAAACATACTTATTATTTTTCCTATAAAATATCAAACCAAATGATTTTACTTAGATTTCCAATTTTATTGAAATAATAGATAACAATAATCAACATAGTTCTGCACAAGGAAAGTAATCTTTTATTAAATCTAGAGATAATTCTGGTTGAATGTCTAAATTTAGATATTTAATTTTGGCACAATTCATTCGTGTAGTATCACTTGTAAAATTATCGGTTACTCTTTGTAAGGAATCATAATCCACAATAAGATAAATATTATTTGATAAATACATTTTACTACTATTCAAAAATTGTTCCAAATAATTTTCATGACAATGACTTTGAGTAAGAACAAGTTTAGTAAGATGAGGATATTCTATAATTGAGCATTGTTGTTTGTCATTATTTTGTGGTTCTCGATTATGTATACGTAGTTCTCTAACAAATGGAAAAGATTTAGCAATTTGAAGAAAAAATTCATGTTCGAAAGGACGTTCATCAACTAATGATATTTTACAAACATGTTTAAATAATCCACCACGAAAATTGTTTGTTATATAATTATAATGCGTCAATGAATATGGATATGAATAAATATGACAATGAAATTGATTTAATTGTGGAAAACCATCAATATATGAAATAATTTTAGAGCTTTTAAAATTTTTAAATGTATTTTGAATGTCATTATTTGATGGTAAATTAACTTGATTATCAAAAGGAGTAATTGAACGAATATTAAATTTAAATTTTTTTAATTCCGTCATATAATCCAAAATATTTTTTTCCAAATTATAGCCATCAATAATTTCTGCATTTAAACTGTCAAAATACAAACTGAGTTCTTCTAAATTTGACATTCGATGTAATTGTGGAATAAGAATATTATTGTACACTGATAACACGGACCTATGAGTTAGTGAAAAACATTTCAAATTTGGAAGTTTTTTCTACAAAACAAAAAAAGGTATTTAATGAATGAAACTATTATTCATTTAATCAAAACATATTAATAATTATGATTGATTTACTTTATTATTGACCACTGGTAACGTAGGTACCTTTGACGAACAAATGGTAACATAGATTGTATTAAGTTGATTAAAACGACCATCAAGTAAATAAAGACAATCTTCATAAAAGTCAACGACGACACGTAATACTAATAAAGTTGAAGATAATATATTTGGACGTGATTCACGAAATGTTAATCGATCATAATGAGAATCATCAAATGGATTGAACTTGAAATATTGTAAATTTTTGAACATTTTAAAGATTTGTGTAAATATAAATATATTTATATCTTTAATTGAACTTGTTGATTTTGGACATTCGTTAATATCAATATCAATAACAATTGATGATAATTGATTTTTGAAAGTTCGAATGAAATAACTTTCATCTAAATAAACATTGAATATTTTTATGAAACTATTTTTTTGTTAATTAAAAATATTCAATTCTTTTTTCTTATTTATAAATCAATAATGTTCTATCCACAATGATGTTTTCTTTTTATTCTACAGATTTTCTCCTTTACAAACATTACAAAATAATATTTGAATTTTATTCAAATTTAGATTCATCGATGAACATTATGATCAAAAGTATTTTATCAAAAAAGGTCTACCTTAAATCATATTCTAATCAGATAAAAAAATAACTTATTTTAGTATTTTCATGTAATTAACTATTTAAAAGAATTAAAGAAAATATCTTACCAGTAAAAAGTTCGCTCGCTTTTTCTGGTATAAGTTTGTGTAAAGCTAGTCCAAGTAAATTAGGATAATTTGTTGAAAGAAGAATACGATCCATCGATGATAATTCGAGATTGAGCCATAAAATTTTGTGACGAATTTCAGATAAAATTTGAACACAAAATCGATTAAGTATTGGTTCAGTAATTCGGCTTAAATCATTGCGAGGTGTCATAAGCGTTAAATATCTTGTAAAAATTGAATCTTTCACAATAGTATCAAGTCGTTTATTAACACCTATTAAAGAATAGAGTACATCAGTATTGGGCAATTTTTTCAAAATAGTCAAAAGAATTTCATCAGGTAAATCATTCAATTGAATAAATGAATTTTCCATCTTTATTTTCACATATTTTATTTTTGTTTTTCCTTATATATAAATATATCCTAATGTCTGTTAGATGGCCGATGTCGTCAATGAAAACAATGATATATTTTTGTATAGTATAAGTTGATCACGAATGAATGAATAAATCATTGAATGACATTTTCTCTCTGTTTTTATGTAAAATTTAGTTTAATGTGCCGCTAAAAATAAATAATGAAACTTTTTTTACTTTTGATTATGTAGAATAGAAAATTCTTGTATTTTAAATATCAAGTAAACATTTCCAAAAAGGAAATTGAATTTTTTTGTGAATTTGAGATTTCATCATATTACAAGTTCTGTAAAAGGAAAGGCTCTAAATGATATTTATTCATTGTAAAATTGAGTTTCCATTAGTATAATAAAGAAATTGTTATGACTGGCGTGGTTCTTCAATTTATGAAAAGAACATATTGACAAGAAGGCTATATCCAAATTGCGACCAAAAATTAAGCCCAATTAACACATAAGTAGTCGCAATTCGGAACACAGAATTTTTTGTTGATCTCATTTTATATGTGTTTCCAAATTGCGGCTACTCATGTGTTAATTGGTTTCATTTTTTTGGCCGCAATTAGGAAGCTACGGAAAAGAATATTGATTATCTGTCACAAGTGAATATATGACAACAGTATATGAATGTTTCCTGACTCAAATCATAGAGATGAAAACGTGTGAGAAGATAATAATTTTTGTCAAAAATGATATTTTAAATGAAATCTAACACAATGCAAGTTCTAGCTGATATTCATAGAACTACAAATTCGCAGCTTTTCAATATAATATATTAGCAAAAGCATGAAATTCAAATGATCAAACGCACAATTATTAGATGAGCAAAGTACAGTTTTTACTAGAATTGTATGCGAAAAGTGAAAAGAAAAATAGTATCTGAATTTTAATACTACGAACAGCGATACAAAGGAAAAAGGAAAAACGAATAACAAGATTGAAAAGAAAATATGTAGATGATAATGATAATTACAATTGATTTGAAATATTTGAATTAGGGTTTTCATTTTTTACATATTGTAATTTTTCAGATTCCCCATAAATAAACTCTTGAATACATGCATTTGTTGATTGATGTGGTGGATTCGTATAACTAACAGATTTAAGATCAAGACCCTAAAGCAAAACAAAATCTGATTACATTTTTAAAATATTCAGAAATCAAAGTTTTTTCGAGAAAAAGGATACGACAGAATCAATGGTTGATTAATATTTGGATCATTACTTTCTCAGCTTTTATCCTATTAAACTGATTCTTTTTCTTTTCTAAATTGTTCCGTAAGATTTTCAACAAAATCATGTGATTCATTTCTTTCTTTTCAAATGCAAAAAAACTTTGGAATACGAAAAGTAAGAACTAACAATCTATCGTACTTTCCAATTGGACATGTAGGTCGATCAGCTAAGTTACCACCACCACCATGAATCCATACTTCAGTTACACCTTTATTTCTGAGTACAAAAATGGCGATAATACATCGGCGATATATCATTATTCACATGATGACATTGATCTTAGAACTATTGGAAGATGGTGGAAAACGATCAGAGCGATTAGTTCATTTGATTTAATTAGTTAAGTTTTAACTTCAAAGTATCAAAGACACATCAAACTTTGAAAATAAATCCACACAACAGTCACAAATATTCTTAGGATAGATGATCCTTTTTAACTAATTTATTCTATTGTCAACTTTATGTGAGCTCGTAATTGTACTAAAGTGTGCCACAATAGATAAGAAGAATTAATTCACAACAAGAATGGAAATGAGTAGTAATGTGACTCAACTTGATACTATTTATCAGACGAAGAGTAAAAAGTAAATATTTATAATATTGTGGAAGAATTCTGATAGAACTTAAACTCATTTAAAAGCATAGTTCTTCTGTATAGAGAAAACTGTAGTTTTTGTGTCGTTCTCTGTTTTAATTTTCTATTTGGTATAAGAATTTGCCATTTTATTGTCTAAAGTGAGACTATGAATATATGATTAAAGTTAGGATGAAAAAATAAGACTTCTTTGAGGTCTATTATGTAATCGTTTCTACATTTTTTCTGTAAATTGTTTATTTCTTGTAATAAAAAAACGGCATATTTTACTCTTTGTTAGTTTTAAAAGATGAAAAAACTGACAGTAGCTACCAACTCCGTTGTTGATATGAGGGGGTTTGTTCGAATGGATAGAAAAACGTCGAAAGAAAAAATGTCGAAGGAAAAAATGTCGATAAAAAAACGTCGGAAAACAACAATCTGTGACCGTTGCTCCCCTGGCATTGACTTCTGTGACTCTTGCTTCCCAACATTACATGATCCACAGAAAAGTTCGATATGATTTTCAAAAAGTACAACGTTGGTAGCAATTAGAACAAAGTTAAAATAATTACAAATCAATGCGAAACTTAAAACCGGGGCGAAATTCACGAACCAGTTCCAGATTTACAATCAGGCTTACTCTATGTGGATCAGAGCATGAATAAATACAAGTATAGAAGTGCAAATACTTTGAATGATACAAAACAAGTAGAGTATGAGGATCTCATAGATCGACCAGAGGATCATCATAAAAATAAAAGAGAAAGCAATAGTGTTTGCCTTTTCTTATATTTTTTTCTGAGCTGCTTCTCCGTTGTCATATTTCTAACTTGCACTAAAACAAATTAATTATGTGTGTTAACAAAAGCAGATGATCCAATTAAACATGCATCAAAATTTAGACGACATAAATGGCACACAATTTTGGAACAGAGATTGATTAATCTAATCTGCTTTTGTATAATTAATAAGAACTCTATTATTCTAATGTTAATTTCTTCATCTAAACTCAATAAATGTATATATGGTTCTTACAATTCATAAGAATTCTATCAAATATCATTGGGGAGCACGTGTCGCTGGGAAGTAACCGACGGGGAAGCAACAGGCGTGTTACCGAAAAACAAATATGCAAAAAAACAATATCGAAAAATAAATGCCGAAAGCAACTTTGGTCGAAGAAAAAGATGTCGATCATATAAGACGTCCAAAATTTCAAGATGCCATTATTAAACAACATTGATTTTCTTTCCTTTTTGTTCTGTCGACGTTTTTTTGACATTTATCAATTTTGTTTTTCTTCGATATTTTTTCTTTCAGCGTTTTCAGTACATACCGTTTCTGTATTAAGCCATTTTTGTTCTTTATCACAATCATCATCATACGTGTACCATCTTGTGCTACTAAAAGCAGCGTCATTTTCTTCTTGTATGATCTTTTGTGGTTCCGAATAATTACTATTTATGTAATACACCACATTATCTGTAGCATAATAGATGGCCCGTGGCACCGCTATTGTTTTGGTACATTGTGCATCAGTATGACATAAATAATGCCTAAATTTTAAAACAAAAATAACAATAAATTCTTTCTTTTTATTTTCGTATCAAATTCTTACGTTAATATTTGTATTTCATTTGATGTAAAACCAATTTCATTATATAAGACTTGATAAAGCATTGGTTTTCCTGTAACATGAATAGATGCATCAGAATTAAGATAAAAATCAAAACAATTTGGCGAAACAATATCTGTATCAATTACTGTTCCTAAGATTAAAAAAAAAGAAATACTCGAATAACAAAATAAAATAAAATCAGTTAACCTGGCGGAACATTTGTTACTTGATTTGATTTGTCATCCCAAGTAAAAAAAACGTGTATTATGATGTTTTTTAACAAGAACAATGCAAATGCGAGGAATTTGATTATGACCATACAATGCTATAGAAAAAAAATAACATTTGTTTACTTGATTTCATTGTTGAACAATCATATTTACCTTGACATGCTTCTTCAATCGCTTTTAATTCATGATCAAGTACTGTTTGAAATGATTCATTACCAAGATCAACTTGATAGAAAACAAGTTTATTTGGTAAACGTAAATTATGTTGAAAAAATTCACGTATTAATTCACCAACATATATATGAAAATCTTTTATCATTGAATAAGAAATTTTTCCTATCGGTACAACTTGTTTTAAAAGACGAATAGAATATTTTGAATTGGTTGAATCTGTTGATTCACAAATAAAAGCAATTGATGCTCGTTCAGATGAAAATGCTATATGAGTATAACCAATACCGAAGAACATAAATACATCTGAACGAGATGTTGGTGAATTGAAAGAAGATACTAATGGTATAAGTTGATGACAACCATCCAATAATATATTTAATTTTTCACTAAATTCTTTAAAAAAAATTCTTAATTAGATTTAAAAAACAGATGAAAAAAAATTTACTTCAATACAATTGCTCTTATTATATGAATAATTATTGACCAATTCGCCGAAAGGAATACATTTAGTTATCATACCTCAAAAGTATTCTTTTTTGTTTTCATAATCAAAATATAAAAAGCTGAGTTTTTATAATTTGAATCTATACCGAGTGTACCAAGAGTTTTTCAAGGTTATTTATTTCGCATATACCTTGACTTAAGAAACTGATAAAATCTTGATTTCTTTTTTGAAAGATATACTGTGAAAAGCTCTACAAAAACTGTTTACAGAAATTTCTATTAAATGGTTCTCTTGGTGTTTCCTATAGTCAACATAAACAATATACATGATAGTGTAATGTTCCATTGTGTTGAGTATGATAAAAATGTTTGAAGGGTCTTTTTTGTTTTGCATTAGAGATTTGTTCATACATCTTATGTAAACATTTTTCATAACACATCTGTCAAAAACAAAAATGAAGATGCGATCATTTTCTCAAGCCGAGATATATGAAAAACAAAAAGAACCTTCCCAACATTTTTATTATGTCGGAAAGTAGCACTGTTATGTAGGTTGTTTATGTTGACTATAGGAAACACCAAGAGAACCATTTAATAGGAATTTCTGTATGCAGTTTTTGTAGGGCTTTTCACGGTGCATTTTTTTAAAAAAGAAATCAAGATTTTATTATTTTCTTAAGTCAAGATATATGCGAAATCTAAAAAAATGCTACAAAACTTTTGGTACACCCAGTAAGTAAAGTGCTTTGTTCATTGATACCAATAGACAAAAAAATGATTTAATGCATGCAAAGTGATTATCAGATTCAGATAAGAATAAAGCTTCTTGAAAGTGAGTTTAGAAGATGATCAATAAAGGGAATCGGGATTCAAATTCAAAATATTTAATCTCCACTAGCTCTAGTCGAGATATAGACTTAATTTAATTAGATTAGTCATTTTCTTCTATATAATACAAATCTTACCAATTTTTATTTTTGCAAGCTGTTTTACTGCATTATACATTTCATCACCAACTTGATCAAGAATATAAATAATAACTTCACATCCTAGCATTTTAAGTTCATCCATACGAGCTAATATGGTTGGTAATATAGCTGCATCATATTTTTCAATAGGTGATGAATTAAATTGAACACCATATTTTGACATAACCTTGAAAAACAAAAGAACAAAAAGATATTTTTTTTTATTGATGTCTAAGAAACTCAATTAAAACCTGTAAAATTCTTTGAGTGAAATCTCTTGTTAAACAAATTTGTTGATCCTCAGGTTTATGTTGACTAACAAGAACAATAGTCCATGTACGTATTTCACGTACTTTTTTAAAAAACTTATTTAACCACCATCTACCAATTTGTACTCCTTCGATAATATCATGTTGATTAATATCTGATAATTTATATTTAATTTCTGGTGATGATAAAATTCTTCCAGGTATCCATAACATTTCATTAACATCAACAGTAATACCAAATTTTTGTAAATATGAATCGTGATCAAATTGACGTTCATCAACAACACGTTGAATCATTGTATGACATTTATCAGGATGAACAAGAGTTTTTCTTGTTGCTTCAATATGTTGTTCAGTTGTGATTTGATTGTAAATTTGGTTGTCCTTCATCAACAGCAACTAATTCCATTGGTAAAGTATATGATCGATTGTTATCATTTGGATGGTATAATTCAACAACAGGTAAATGTGGATAACGTAATGGAAATTGTCATCTATCATTAAAATAATTAACAGCTGTTAATGGTTCATCGCCATTTATAATATATTTATGTTGATTTGCTGGACGACCAAATGATTTTAAACGATATTGACAATCATCTTCTTGATATAGCATGATAAACCAAAGAAATTTTAATATTTTTTCAACAAGTAATGCCTGATCTTTTGATGAAATACCTAAAATAATAATACAAATATAAACAAATGTGAAATAATATTATCTCTTCTTTGCATTCCTCCACTTAATAAATAACAGAACAATAGGAAAATAGTGACTCTTAGCATGAGAAGAACAAATGATTAGAAAAGCGAGTCTTGTAATCCATCATTGGAAAGTCGCAAAGGTCGACATCTGATGGCTCGGCTGTTCATTCATGAAAAAACTTATGTTGTCTAGGATTGAATCATGAAAAACATGACTCATAACCAGGAATGTGTCCATCGGGAGGAACAGAGAGTCGTATGTCTCATTTGAAAAATTTTCATTTTTTATTTTTTCTAGCAAAAGTTTGCTTTTTTATCCAAAAAAGGTCTTAGAGCCGAAAGAGCTGTTCAAAAGTTCGTTTGATAGAAGCTGAACTTTTTGAACAACTCCTTTCAAAAAGAGCTGAACTGTTACAACCCCAAGTACGACTCCTAGATGATCGTTAAAAAGTTAAAATTACAAGCATCAGGTAACCCCTGAACAGTTCTAGGTACTGCTACTGAATAACTCATAAAAAGATAAGGATTTCACCCATAAATAGTCCTTAAAAAGCTATGAAGGTCACTCTTAGACGCCCTTGAAAAATTATAAGTGCTATGTTGAAGTAGACCCTAAAAAGTTCTGAGTAGCATTTTTGACTTAATGTCAATCGGTTTGTGAAAGAGAGCTCGTTCGAACAGTTCAGATCTTTTAAAAGGTACTGTTCAAAAGTTCAGTTCACCAACTAGAGTTGTTCGAGCAGTTAGTTCTTTTTTAAAGGTGCTGTTCAAGCAGCGCCTTTAATCGGAACTCGAGTTGAACTGTAACACTCCTTGTCCTTCCCTTAAATCTGTCACTAGATATGAGTTCGAGTCTTCAAAATCTTGAACTCAACCATTTCTATTCATAAGGAACAGTGATCAGAACATCATACACTAAAAAATTCATTTTTTTCTTTCAAAATTTCAATAGGAAATTTGTTATGAGAGGAACCACGAATACCTTAATCTGTTTTCTCTTTTCTAAAAATCAAAAGAATCTATCAACATTTAGTAGAAAATATAATATTAATATTAATCGATTATCTTCGTTGATAATCAATTCTTCAAAAACAAAAATAATAATAAAACTATTTGATAAACATAAAATCACGAACCATTTTTTTGAATATCATGACCCATATAACATGAAAGAAATTGAACTAAATTATAATTTTGATAAAAAGGCACAAACGATTTATTTATATTTAATGTTAAACCACGTTCACAAAGTACAATTGATTGATAGAAACCTGATGCTAAACCAATTGCACCACCTGAAAAACATCAAAATAATTTTTTTTCAAATAACAAAAGTTTTTTTTTTGGCACCAAGATCATCTAAACCTTGATGTTTTCTATATGATTGATTTTTAATAGTAATTATATCTGATCTTTGTGTTTGTTTAAATAAACTTTCAAGAATTTTAACAAGACCATGTGGTTTAATTGAAATTTTGTTTTGAATAAAATCAAATATTGTTTTTAATGTATATATTTTAACAAGATTAAGAATTAAAAAACGAAATCTATTTGTTTGTCCAGTATTTTTATCATTTATTTCACATTGATATTCTTTTTTTCTTAAATTTAACATTAAATTTTCAATTGAATATAAATTTTTTCCTTCATCATACCAAACAAGTGGAAAATTTTCTTTATTAATTATTTGTTTCATAACTTGTATACGTTCATCTTTTCCGCATGAATACCATGAACTATCAGACATTAATATTTCAACGTCAACATCAAATTGATATACAATCACTTTATTTGGTGGTGTACAAAAATTAATTTTAAAATGATTTACATAAATTTCAATTCGTTGACCAGCTAAAAGAGAATAAAAGATCAATTTAATTCAATCAAAAGAAAAGAAGAAAAACAGATAAAATACCATTTCCTGTTTCTGATGGTCTTTTAGCAATTGTTGTTATTTTAGGATTTAGTATAGATGAAGGACCTGTTGGATGAACAAATAAACGTGAACATTTTTCTATATAAATTTCAGCATTTGAAGCACTTATTGATGCAACATCATGTGAATCAATATTTTTTTGTTCATCATGAAATGATTTTTTATCAACTATTCCACGTGAAGAATATGATCGACGTTGAGAATAATCAGATGATATTCCATCTATACGACTTTTATGACCTAAAAGACATTTTCATAGAAGTAATTTTTTCATTTATAAATAAATCCTACGTACCATTTTTATGAGTCATCATCCCAATACTTTTGGCTTATTTTGAATGATATGTTTTTCTTTATTTAGAAAATTATTTGTTTTTAATCTAAAAATAAATCAAAGAATATTTATTTAAAAAAACAATGTATTCAGCTATCTTATAGATTAGAAAAATAAGAATGGTATAGTAGTCGATCTATTGACTGAATTAAATGACTATTTATCTCTCTAACTGTTAAGAACATTTAATAAGGGAGAACGAAATAAAAACAATATGATGTGTATAGAATAAAATATAGAGAAACTCGACGATATCTCACAGTACAAACGGCATATCAACTGATTCGAAATTTTGAAAATCGTGCGGATTTGATAAAAATTACATCGTTCAAAAGAGCTTGAAAAACTGAACAAGGGTATCGAATTTTCTCGGAGAGGTACCCTCTAGTCCCCAGCATCATTTTTTAAAAATAGATTATCCAGTAGAACTAGCTACAATATTTTGTTCTCTCTATTTCTCTCTGAATAATCGATTTTTTTTCTCTTTGTCGTTCTGCCTTCGAGGACGATGAGCGTATATGCATGTTACTGAATCAGACAGAAGAGGACAAGGAAGATAAATAAAACAACACGTTATTCAAAAAGAAACAGAAGAAAAAAAGATTCCATTTTTGTTGAGAGATTCATTTTTTTAAATTGTTGTTGATTCTATTTAAACGAAACAAAGAAATTTCGAAGCAGTTGATATGTCAAGTACATAGCGGAAGAATATTATGTAAAAACGAATTGTTTTCGATCAATTCAACAAAAAATCTTTTTCATAATTTATATCAACGGAAATAAAAATGAAAGACATAGATCCTTTTAAAACAATAAAAGACAGCAAAACATATTTTTCAATGATAAGTAATCTTTCAAATATTTAGTTTTACTTGTGAATATTTCTCTTTCATTAGGAATGCAGTATGATTAGTTTAAGACCCTCCCCTACTCAGGAATCGTTTTTCGTTATTCGTGAGTCGGTTTGGCTGAAATTTTCAGAGAATATGGGTGTTGCGTTAGCTTAATTTCTTGCAAATTTTTGATTCATAAGATTTTTCTTTCAACGAGTTATTGACAAATTGATCCTCAAATGGTGATCTTCGTACGGTACCGATTTCTCGGATTGTTGAAAAGGTAGAGAGCTAGTGTTTATTTTAGATGAAAGAGATGACGTGAATCTACAAATGTATATACTGTTTTTTCGAAATTCGATTTTGTTCGGATTTCAGAGACATTTTTCCGCAATAACTCGGAACACAGCGCTTTTTGGCATCAGTGTTATCCAGTTATCTCGACAAGGAAATTGAATTTCGAAAAAACGCTATATATTTCTGGACATAGGTCTCTTCTTTTATTTAAAAAACAGTAGCTTGCTACCTCTTCTACAGTCTGAGAAGTTGGTTCCTAACTATCCAAAAAAGTGATTTCGAGAAAACGAATCAGCAAGTTTGGAAGATGTGTAAACGGGTGTGAATGCGACAAAATTAATCAATGTGATATATATTTGAAATCAGCGTAAAATATTCTTTTTAAGTGACATAATTAAATAAAAATATGAAACAATTTTTTATTTCACGATGACTGTCATGACCCCTATACTGCAATTTCGTTCCAAAATCTGGTTATGAAAACCCGTCATATTGCTCTAATTAATTAAAATAACAGAACGTATATATATGTTAGCGTGCAATCTCGGATTCAGGCCAATCTCAGATCCACCTAGGCCAATGTCAGATTAAAATTTTTTTTATTAAAATCTTCGTAACTACTTGATTTCATGTTCAAAATGAAAACTATTTAGCATAAAATATTAATACTATGCTATTGGAAGATTTTCAATTATTTCAAAGGGTACTAAGGTTGAGTT
The DNA here is from genome assembly GCA_905331475.1 of Rotaria socialis. NCBI lineage: Eukaryota > Metazoa > Rotifera > Eurotatoria > Philodinida > Philodinidae > Rotaria > Rotaria socialis. The sequence continues at coordinate 342,319 of CAJNYU010000027.1, forward strand.
GGACAATTTAATCGTGCTTTTCGTAAAATCGATCATTGTTCAAAAAAACATTTATACCATCAGAAAACCCATTCTAACCAACATCCTCATCCACATCTTTGTCCTCATACCCTCTCCTTAAAACAGAATTCATTTTGAACATAAAACCAAGTGGTTGCGAAGATTTTAATAAAAAAAAATTTCAATCTGACATTGGCCTGAATCCGAGATTGGACGCTAACATATATTTCTCATTTCGAACCGTCTACAAATTTGTTGACCACTGTCACATTCCCGTAACTATCATCAGTTATCAACCCCTCTCCTTTGTCAAATGCCATCATGTTAAATTTTGCTTCTGAGAAGCGAAAATGATTGAAATACTCTCAAGTAGATTATGTGTAACAAAAATAGCTAGGGCGTTCGCTTTACCAACATTTTCTCGCTGAACGTTCGCTTCATCTGCCATACAGATAAAGCGAACACCTAGTATATTTAAAATAAAATCAATCAAAAATCAAAAATGCGTTTGATTGAGCTGAACCGCTGGAATTAGATAGAGTTCAAGGAGAGGAATCAAATCATGTTATGTAAAAAAAGAAATATTGAAATTTTCAAGGAGGAGTGCTTAAATTTGCTAATTAATCACATTTTTGCTTGTTCTCCGCTGGAGTGTTTGTTTTACCAACAATTTTTTTTCTTAGCGTTCGCTTTACCAACATTGGCTCTAAGTAATTATGAACTGCATTCTGTATTTTTTGTACAATTTTTACTATCCTTGATAATTAGAAAATGGGAAATGTGATCAGAAAGATAAATAGTTTGACTATAGGGTTGTTGCGTCATTGTTTCTCATTTTTATATTAATGGTGATTCATCATGTATCGAATTGTAAACAATATGTTTCATATTGTATACAGCACACTAGAGCTATTTTTCAACATTATTGCTTGAAACATATAAACTATCATCACTTGATTACTTGTATTGCTCCGCATGCTTCAGCACCAGTAACTCTTCATGAATTTTACCTACCTTCTTGTTTTAAATAGGCCAAAAATGAAAAGAAAACAACAGAACTTCTTTTAGCAAGGTGAACATTGCATTCTCAGATATTATCTAGAGGGAAACAGCAGACTTTTGGACTTCAAGTTACTTTCAGCTACGTTCAGCTACTTTAAGCTACTTCAAGTAGTTTGCTTTGAAGTACTTTTCAATTTCAGATTTATCTGAAGTACTTGAGATTACTTCAAGCTACTTCAGCTACTTGGTCCTACTTTGAACTACTTCAAGCAGTCTATTTTGACGTACTTTTCTACTTCAAGTCTGCCATTTCCCCCTAGGGTATTATACACCATACATATTGATATAAAATAAAGATATATAATAAAATTGAAGTGTCGGGTTACACAAACGAACATTAAACTCGGAATTAACTATATTCGAACACATTTTCTTCATAAAAATAGGCACAATCACTTATAGTTTACCCATTTATATTGCGAATAATTCTTTTTCTACGTAGTTTCCTACTGATAAAATTAGAAATCAAGTGTTAAATCTCGATGGTGTGGGTATGAGTATGGGTTTGAGTGAAGATACTACCTATATCCACACACACCCACACCCTCACACACCCCACATTCAATCTGAAATAGTTGTTTATAGATATTGTGGAATGACAAATTGTTGTTAACGTCTTTTGTATTTAATAAAATGGAAAAGAAGACTGCTTAAAATAATTTGACTCGACTCGACTCGACTCGAAGATGCTGATGACTCGACTCGACTCGAGAAAAAGCTTGACTCGCCCATCCCTGTTCTATGAAAATAAAATAAAAATAGAACTGTAGTCAGATTGAACGAGTTTTTCTTTTCGTCTAATTCTGGTTATTCAGATGATTTCTATAAAAAAACAAAAAAAAAGCGCGCATCATGAAACAGGTCAATACTTGTCTTGGCCTTGTCCACGCTAGAAAAGTTTATGCTAACTTGATAAAACCGTGATTCGTTGAAAATTTAAGTCAGATTTAATGCACTAGTGAACGGCGCATTACAGTTAATGCATCAATCGAGAAAGAACTTGATCGACTAATTAAAATCATGAATATGCCTCGTTGAAGTCCCTGTTTATTATTGATAAATAGATATTTTCAATATGATGAATTATCGAATATTGAGAATAGACATTGAACCATGCCGACTAGAAACACTATAATATTTAACGAAACTACTATTGAAATAAAAGGTAGAATAGTTATCTTCTAGATATCGCTATTTAGCATTTAAATGAAAAAAATGATGAGAAAATCGTCTGAATTTGAATATGTCACAAGAAAGATAAAATATTCCGTTAACTCACAATCAGAAACTACGCATATATAGCTTATAATAGAATTTGTCTATGTTTAGACAAAATCACATTAGTGATTGGAAAAGTCGAAAAACAACTCACACTCTTGAGTAGTAATATATGAGTTGGATGCATCTCTATATCATTCGAACCAATCCAAAACCGACGGTTAACTGCGCGCTTAATCGTGGTTTACCGGCGGTTTTCGATCGAATGTAAAAGGTTATTTGTTATGATCCGTGTTCAGACACAGATCATTAGCACTATGTACCTCGATAGCATTCTAATTGTCTCGCCTATTTTCCTCCACATACTATATCATTGATTATTGATTATCTCATTGGAGATAATCGAACTGAATATATCTGTCCCCGTTATTGTTTTGAGTTTATTGTTTTATTATTGCTAAATGTATGTCTTGAACCTGCTAATGAACAAGTATTGAAACATCGGAACCGAAATATACACCTTAATATTATTAAAGTTAATTTTGAAAGTCAGAGATAATTTAATGTGTATACAAAAACAGTTTTCGAATGAAAATCCAACGTATAAATGCTACGATAATAGAGAAAAATGTGAATCAAATTAAATTTTTACCACTTACGCTGTAATTATTGATGTTTTTATTGGCACTTTAATCAGGGTATAAAAATTTAGTCAACGATTTGAGTTTCATGATTCATTAGCATCATAGTTTCATGGGAAACTTTTATTGCACCAGCAACCACTAAACGCGTGTTTCTTTAGGTTAGGCTATGCTAAAAAGTGTTTTGAGAGAAAGAAAATATAATTAACTAATCTGTTCTATTAAATATTTGTGCGAGTGATTATTTTCAAAATGTAGAAGGAGCTGTAGATTAAAGAAAACTCTGAGATGTATTTATCACGATGTATCATCTTGCTATTTGATGCAATCTATCAATATTTTTGTTATCATGAATATGTCGAAACTCTTAATCAAGCAGATAGTCAAATAAATAATGACACATTTGTTTTAATGGAAAAATAGCGTTCTCAAGCTGTCAGAAGAAGCATCTGATTATAAAATCAGAAACGTAGCTGCTTCACATATGAAACTTCTCCTAGCAACACTATCGACTTCAATGACATATGAAAAAATTCAATGACCAATAGAAGTGTTCAATTGCTCAATGAATGTCTTTGAGAAACTCAATAATTAACAATGTCACTCGAATCTGTAGGAGGGTTTATTTATATTCAATCTGCGCCAGCACATACTTTTTCGTCTATTATTTTTTCAATTACCATCAAATTTTATTTCAAGTATCTTCAGTTTTTTTCTGCCTTTCTATTAGTTGACATCTGACGGAAATTCTAAATCGACTTGTCTTTCTTTGTTTTGCTCTTTTTCTTCTTCATATTTATTGATCTTTCATTCGCGTTCAGTCACTTTCTTAAAATACACCTATAAACGTATAGTAATTCATATATAATTACTAACAGCAATGTTTACACAATCGGGTATGCAAATTGTGGTAATGACAATAGTCTATCTCTGCATAGCTAACACTGCACTTGCAACATCAACCGATATGGAACAAGAAGATCAACAGAAACCTTCAACACGCTTATTCGGACAATTCAATGCTGAACCCAACTATATTTTGACTGATCGTCCATATTACAGCAATGATGTCGATACAGATGCGATTTTTCACACAAAACGACAACTGAAAAAGAAATGGGCGAAGTATATACAAGGATCTCAGTCACCTTATACTATTGCATTTCCTGCTCTTATTCGTACACGTCGATGGATCGACCAAGAACAATAATATTTATCCACCGCAAGATGGATACATTCAAGTTGTTTGTTCTTCTTTTTTGTCGAACTATGAACAAATAAAATAGCAATAAAAAATGATTGAGACATACACTATGTTCACTTTTCCCTCTGTACAAAACAGCAATACATAGAAAAATTGGACAGCAATGAAACAAGGTGAAAGCAAATGATCGAAAAGCTCTGACTATTGGAACATTTTACAACAAACAGGAAGTTTTTCAATTGTGTTATTTGAATTTGAATAGCTTCAATCAATTTCTTTTCATTGTGAAGTAGATGCTCAATTCATGTTCGAGCATATGAAAATTTTAAAAAATATACCCATAATTAGACAGCAAGAAAGTAGAAGATCATGTTTTTTGAATGGTCAAACTTTGACCATAGTAGCAAAAGATAACTTCTCTCCGAATTCTGAGCGAAATTTCTAATGGTGGTAGCTTTGCATCATTATGTACATAAAAAGAATAGTGCATTGCAGTCATACCAATGAAGGAGATGCTACGCTCTTCCACACCGCGAGACTGATATGAAAGGCTAGTTACCGAAGGAAATGTTACTTTAGACAGCAGAAATACATATGTTTATGTTCTGATTCAATTAGAGTAGCGTTTTTATTATTTCCAATAGTATTGCAAAATATAACTCTTGGCGGGCACAAGAAGCATGCTACCTGCAGCATCCCACTCATTGATTGCAGCAACTTGGATGGAGACTCGAACATTGAAGATGATTTGTCTAGTATTTCCGCTAATTTTTAGCATTCCAGTTAGGGACACTTGCAACTTGAAATAGTTGACGATTTATTAGAAGCAAACATCAAAAGCAAAGCAGACTGAAACTGGAAATATTGGTATTCGAGTTTGCAATACTACTCGAACATATCTAACGAAGACGCGATCATATATCTGTATGGATGAAACTCGATAGTATTTAGTCGTTTCAATGTAAAAATTTTGATATACCAAGATCGAACAAATAGATTTCAGCACATAAATAAATAAATGAGGGAACATCGGATTCACATCCGATTATTATGTGTACTGCAAAAATTGAGTCGATTTATATATATTGTGAATAATTCTAAGAAAACAATTTTTTTTTGATAAAATCCCTGTACCCCCCCCCGCCGTAGAGTTGGGCTGGTCATTACTGGCAATTTTTTCGATAACTCAGCCATTTCTTGACGGATCCTTCTCATCTTCGAACTCGCCTGAGATATTAATGAGATCATTATGTGTGCAAAATTTCATGACAATTAGATAAGGCTTTCAAAGGTTATCGTGTTAACGGCCGGACACACTGATCGAATCTAGAGTGTACTCACTTGTTTTGAGTACACAAAAATGATATTTTTCTTCTTCGTGTCGCTTTTTGAAATGTACAATTGACAAGAATTATTTGAGCTAGCATATCAATGGTGAACTCAAAAGAATTTAGGATCATGAGTATCCACGAATCTCTCAATACTGACACTGAATAATATCATATACGTAGTGTAGAATTTAGAATGATTTAAATACTTTCTTGTTACTTTTAAATACACATGCCGATAGAGTAAAATTTATTTTCAAAAAGAGTTTCACAGCAAATAAAATGAACAGGGATTCATTGAGGTTATTTTGCAAAATTCTCTACTATACAAGGACTCCGCTAAATAAAATGCTGAGTATTGGTTAAATTTCAAGTACGGAAATTTATCTTTTCGTAGATTACTTTAATAAAGAAAAAGTGTATTTTGAAGAGGTATGATCTATAGAAATAATTATCCAGAGATTCTTTTTATACCCATTACATCAGGTCGGATTGCATTAAGCTAAAATAGGTTTTCGCATTAAACTTTCAATATATCAAGTAATTCAGTCAGAATCAATAACTGAACTCGACAAAATCAACACTTCCATAACATACTTGTATTTTTACTTTTTATTAATCCACACATAAACTTTTTCTTGCTGAAATAATATGTTGATGACAATTTCAAAAAAAAAATCTTATTGGTCTATATTCTATACGAGACTGATTGTTTCCCATAGCAACATGATTTTTCTTCATAGCACTTGAAGCCAATCAAGGTTGATGACTTTTTTTTGTCATCACCAGAAGAATTCAACCTTGACCGACCTGAAATATAGCTGTCATTATTCGCAATTCTGGTCGAATCAATAGCTATGAAAACAATCACGACTGTTTCTTCCCTTTATCTGCATCACCCATATTTCAGTGAAACAGAAAGAAGGATGACAATATCTTGCTGTTGCACACATTAAAAATGCAGAAAGAAAATGTCAAAGAATGCAAAACCAAACAGTTTTTATTTTATCGTAGAAAAGAACAGAACAATCATAATAAAAATCAAATGTATGTGTGCTTCGCTTGTTATTTTGCGCATTTCATTACGACAGAAAAATACGTATTTCGCTTTGTATCCTGATATTGTTAGATAACTATTTTGTAACGTGTTGAGTAAATGGATAATTCTCCTCCTGATCGTCAAATAAAATCAATTCCATATCCGCGAGTTAGCTTATTAACTGAAGACGAATTATTTGATCCATCTTCTGGTTTACCATCTATATCATGTTTAACAAAACATCTACAAGAAGAAGGTCGTCTTGATGAAAAATGTGCTTTGCGTCTCGTTGAACTTGCTCGAAAAATATTCGAACGTGAGCCAAATACATTAGCTATTCAAAGACCATTAACAATTGTCGGTGATATCCATGGACAATTTTATGATCTTTTAACAGTATTAGCAGCTGGTGGTGATCCAGCTAAAACACGCTATTTATTTTTGGGTGACTATGTTGATAGAGGCCAATTTGAATGTGAATGCATATTTTTATTATTTGCACTCAAAATTAATTATCCACAAAATGTTAATTTACTTCGAGGGTATGTTGTTTTCTTTTCCCAAAACTAAATACTACAAAATTGATTCGATCATTTACAAGTATCCACAGAGTACAAAAAAAGCCACACTTCTGAAATTACTGTTAAGATAACACGACATAAATCTACATCAATTCTATGTACTCTGCTTACCGAAAGTTCAACTTTCTATTTTTTTTCAGATTCTAATAAACTGAATTCTTTCAACTATAGGAGCTTCAAGTGTTCAACTCATCTAATTCATATAATTTTCATATATTTCGATTGTTATTATTTAGACAATCTTTCATAATCTAGAAACAATAAAGTAACAACATGTAGCTATACGTTTATACGTATGCATATGGAAGAAAATCAACAAAGAGCATAGGCGACACACCATGCATGCGGGGGGAAGCAATTGCTTTCCCTGAAATCCCGATATTCAGATAGTTTCTTTTTGTAAAATGTTTAGCTGCCGTGAAGCTCATTTTTTCTTCTGAGACTAATTACATCGTGTATGTCGGACATTTATCTTCCCTAAGAAATTCAAAGTCGATTAGCACCACTTGACAGGACCAAAATAAAGATCAGCTGTTGCTTTTCTGGGATGCAGAAAGAAACTTTCAATCAGCTCTCATCATTTTGTTTTCTGTTCGATTTTTTTATAGTTTTGTTTACTATGTTAATATATATTTATATGATGGTGATGTTGTAGCGACCACATTATGTGCTAAAGATAGTTTTCTTGCTAATTCATTTTATGCTGTGTTAGATGTAATTATATTATCAATTAAAGAAAGATTTAATCCCAATCGACTCTCCCTCGCAAAATTACCGTGGAGTCCTAAAAAAACTAGGAAATCCCTAGGAACTCCCTGGAGGCTCCCTAAAAAAATAGCTAAAGCTCTCTGCGGAGTCCCTAGAGAATCTCTGAGGGATTTATCAGGGAGTGTAGGAATATATTTACCGTTTTCTTTTGCGCTTATGGAAGTATATAAGAAACTAAAAATTAAGAAGAAATAACTGTTTATTTTTAACATCAAGTTTTATCCAGATGATAAATATCATTTGGACTTCGACCTACGCCCGTTTAGTGATAACTCATTATTTTCAGGTGATTTAACAATCGCAGGAGTTATCCACTGAGACGTGGTCTTCTAAATGGCTTTGGTAGAAGGTCCTGTTGGACAAAGGCAGATTGGAAAAGATGGGTTTAGGTTCACGGGAAGCTAACAAAAAGTTAAACAATTTAGAAAAGCCTAAGAAACTGTTGAACTCCTGATAAATGCCTGATCATTTCTGGGGACTTCTTGTCATGAGTCTCCAGGGATTCTTCTAGGGAGAGTGGACTAGGGTATTCCGTTTATCTTTAATAAATATTGAGCGTAGGTTTGACATTGATTTAGATTCTGGTGTAAAAAAAATTGTATCGAAAAATAAAGAAAGAAAAAAAATATTTTGAGGATAAATAAGTTGATGATATATGAGTTCTGAAAAAGAAAAATTTTTATTGTTATCACTTTAAAAAATTTATTGCTTCCCCTAGAGCCTTGAGCTTGGGGGGGGGGGGGGGGGGGGGGGGGGGGGGGGGGGGGGGGGGGGGGGGGGGGGGGGGGGGGGGGGGGGGGGGGGGGGGGGGGGGGGNATACCCTAGTCCACTCTCCCTAGAAGAATCCCTGGAGACTCATGACAAAAAGTAACATATAAATAATTTATACAGAGGAATAAAAAAAACGACCATATAACTCATGATGCAGACTAACTATGACGCAAAGTTGCTTAGTTTATGAAGTTTATGAGTTGGTAATCAGTTTTATTCGTCGAGGATTTTTTCTTTTCTGTGATTTTTCGTTCAGTAGCAGAAAAGATCAACATTTGCTACATTCAGTAAAACGACTGCTCAGTAAACACTGACAGTGTTAAATATTTATTAACATCGGAAAGTAACTCAGATCATTGGCTTGGTTCGATTTCTACGTCTATCATTCTTGTTAAAAGAAAGAACATTTTTTACTTATTTCTTCTTTTAGAAATCATGAAACCCGTCAAATGACAAAAGCCTTTCAATTTAAGTTAGAATGTAAAAGAAAATATGGATCATTAGCATTTTACGATGCTTGCATGCATGCTTTCGATGCATTACCTTTGTGTGCTCTGGTCGATTCACGTTTTCTATGCATGCATGGTGGATTGTCACCTGATATTCGTACTTTATCAGACATTGCAAGTCTTGATCGTTTTAAAGAAACATCATATTCAGGTCCATTATGTGATTTACTATGGTGTGATCCCAGTGAAGATTTTGATGATATTAATGATGAACAACCTGACTTCAAACCAAATAAGGTCCGTGGATGTGCACATTTTTTTTCATATTATGCTTGCCGAGATTTTTTATTACGAAATAATCTTTTATGCATAATACGTGGTCATGAAGTTCAAAAAAATGGTGTTAGATTTTTTCGAAAATCATCTCGTACTAAATTTCCTGTACTGATATCTCTATTTTCGGCACCAAATTATTGTGATACATACAATAATGTTGCAGCTATACTTAAAATTGATAGTAATCAACAAATATCTGTTGTGCACATAGAAGCACACTCTCATCCATTTGTCTTGCCGAATTTCGAAAACGGTAAAATAAACTAATTATTTTCTTGCTTTGTTTCTAACAAAACACTGTTTCTTATGTCATAGGATTTCAATTCGGTGAACGATTTATTCTTTATTATGCTACTCATCTTCTTTTATCAATTTTTAACATATATTCACCAGAAGAATTAGCTTCTGAAGATGGTCGTCAAGATAAAACGGCCATAGAATTACTGAATAAAAAACGACTAATTGAAACAATGGATCACGCTTATAGTGACTTGAAAAAAACAAATAATATTGCACTTAACCTACGTGGTCTTACACCATCTTATAATTCTTACAAAGAGTTGCTCGCTCGGCCTGATATTCAAGCATTAATTAATGAGGCTGAAAAAGGACTTATCAGCAATTTCGATCAAGCTATTCAGTTAGATCAAATATTTGAGCGACGACCAACGAATTGATCATGCTGACAAATAATTTGAACTTTTGGAACAGAACTTTCAGTGTTTGTATTAACATGAATTATTTAATATTCAATTTTTTCAGTAAAATAATTTTTCAAATCGACTATCAAGATAAAGGACACAAATATAATCTTTTATTGTCGAATAAAGTATTCAATTTCGTTTAAAAAATTACAATATCATGCGATAATTACTCAAGCTCGACTATTTCATGTCAACTTTGAATATTCTTTCAGTGAATAACACACATGTTTTGCCATATTCTAAGATGATCTGACTTTTTTGTATCAATATTAATGAACGAATTGAATACTGTATTGCTTTTGTGCAGAAGTAGTATTCGATGAAGATTATCTCAGTTTGAGAGTAGGTAACACATCGTAGATGTATCCATTGTTTCGTTAGTTTAGATCCCATCACACCTCTTCTATGTTGCTTTTATTCATTGCTGAAGTCGTCTACATCAATTGATGAATCTTTCTTTTTTCTACATTTCACAATGGATCTATTGTATTTTTCAATAACGATTGCATTAATTACAGGTCTCATGAATGAGAAATATCTACATCTCTTGCACGATTGTATTATATTTCAGAATATTGATGCAAACGTATATAGAGAAACACTCGTTATTCCTATAAAATACTTGTACTAGTTGAAGTTTGAGTAATTGTTTTTGAGAAAAATTAAAAATAATTATCAAACTGAAAACAAAAATACACATTTGTAGAAAGCAATATTTGAATATAGTTCAATCAGACTTTTAAAAACATACTCTTAAATTTATATATTTTTAAATGTTCTTATCTATGAAACCACGATGATACATTTTGCTGATAAATATTAATTATATTAGAAAGAAGCTACTCCATTCAATAAAATAGAACTAGTTCATCACTGAAGATAGTTTTTTTAACTTATTCACTCAAATTGATTTATGTTGCGGATTAATATCTTTACAAAAAGACAATCAACAGATTTCACTTGTTCAGTAGCTACTCTACGTAATATATATAAAATGTAATAAAGCTGGTATGTTGGTCTATTCAGATTCACTGAATTGTTAACAGATTAAAGTTTGTAAGATTTAAAATGTTGTAAGAAATAGAAAATGTTGCAAAAGTACAAATAGGATCAGTTGACAGTACGAATAATGTTGATTCTATTTGACTCACTCATCCATATCTTTAAAGGTTTGATTGTAATCGTGTAAATTTCATTCGATTTAATTTAGAGAAAGCCTCTGTTATGTGCTAAATCATAGATTGAATATATTCTGCAGTATATCGAACTAAAACAAATGACGAAACTTTAATTACTATACCGACACGTATGATCGAGAAACTTATCAATAGAAAAAGAGTTTCCAGGTGCACCATAATAAGTGTCTTAAACTTTAGAAACTATATTTTGATCAGTTTTTAAAATGTGAAATATTAAAGATGATGTGAAATGTATTTAATCAAACACACTTGAAGTGCTCAAATTAGAATCGACAATCAAATCAAATTTTAAAAAGTAACTCCTAATTGATTCATTCATCTAGCATTAATCTTCTAAAGACGTCAGTCTTGGTTACCACTTTTTTGAATCATATTTTGATGAATTAACTTATGATTGAAAAATATTTCGATAGATCCATTTAATTTCAACAACAAATGTTTGATCTAAATAGTATTTAGTGCCATTGTAAAACTGGAATAAACTGTACAAGTTGCTTTCATTGAAAAGAATTTGATAATCAATTTTATTGTGATACTAGAATGACAATTAAGTGTTAAATATAAATATCTTCGTTCTCTATCATAAATACTAGTAGCTAATTATTTTCTACATTTTCCCTAGCCCTTCTTTACGTCATCCATTTCATATGTAATAATGGACTGTTTATACAATCATCATTGCAGTTTTTTGATTAGGTAGAAGGATTAGTAACATTTTTTGCAAATTAGTTATGTTCTTTACGTTATGGCAACACATAAAACTAGACAGATACATCGTTCGAACACTATAAAATTCAGTATACTGCGAAAATTAGAATCATCAACGACGACCAGCTCTTATTCGTATGTTTTGATTTCATTTACAATATATTCTACAAGTCCTTGTGTTTCGATGTATAATCCTCGGTAAATAATCTTTAATTAATGATAAATAGAACCACAGATGACATGTTTATAGCAACAATATTTATTGCGAAATATATCTATTTATCTTATATGCAACAATAAATCGATATACATATATATTTTCTTTGCCGAACCATTGGATTTCTCATAAGCAACTTAATTTCATTTGAAGTTGACTCTCGCATTGCGTATAGTATGATACATGCATGTGATTCAATTGGATTTATCTGAAACAAAAACATCAAACAATTTATTAACCTATCTTGAAACATTGTTTATAATTCAGCTGTGTTTCCTATTTATTTGTAAAAAGTAGTAATCTAATTCTGATTGTTCAACGAGACTGGGTGCTTGAGCCATAAGATCTTTTCCATTGCCTGTTTTTGGAAAAGCTATTACATCTCGTATATGTTCTGTTTCGAGTACTAAAGCAAGTAGCCGATCCAATCCAAGTGCAATACCACCATGTGGTGGTGCACCATATTCGAGTGCTTGTAATAAATGTTCCAAATGTTCAATTGGTAATTGAAGAACATCATTAAGAACAAAGCGTTGTATAGATGAATCATAAATTCGAATTGAACCACCAGCAACTTCAAAGCCATTTAAAACGAGATCATAATGTTGACCTGTAATATGTGGCCAATCTTTTTTTGATGATAAAAGTGATACATGTTCATTGATTGGGGCTGTAAATGGGTGATGTGTTGACTCAAATTTTGTTCGATCATCTTCCATTGGTGTAAATAACGGAAAATCTATAATCCATAAAAAGTTCCATTGACGTCTTTTTCTTAATTCAATTCCATAATGTTTTTCGAGTACATCAGCTAAGTTCAAACGAAATTTGCCCATTTTAATTAAACATTCTTGTTCATTATTTGTTTTATTTAAAAGAAATTTTCTATTATTTGCATCATATTTTATATCATTGTCACCATCGATTAAATCGTTGGCATTATTTATTGGAATAGGACTTGTTATTGAAAGTTGTTCTGAACTATGTTCGATTTCAAGACCAAAACGTGTATCAGGTTTATCTGTTCCATAACGTGACATAGCTTCAGCAAAAGTTAAACGAGGAAATGACACTTTTTCAAGCTTTTCCGGCCAACAGGCAACTACAAGTTGTTCAACTAAAGAAAAAATATTTTCACGTGAAACAAAACTTAGTTCTAAATCAATTTGAGTAAATTCAGGTTGTCGATCAGGACGTCCTAAAAGAAAAAGAAATATCTAAAAACGTATGTGCAAAGTGTTCGCAAAACATATTCAGTCATTCGAGATAAGTAAACTGTGATTATTTTTCTTTTTGCATGATGCTTCAGAATAATTCATTTCGATTGAAGACTAACTCATAATGAAGAAAAAACCTTAACTTAGCGAAACGATGCCTATCTTTTTAAATTTCTGTTTAGATACGATTATAGTCGACAGAAATTTCGAGTTCATATTAAATTATCAAAAAGGACTTGAAGTAAAATTGATTTAAACTATAAAAACTGCAAATAAAAACGTGTGTTTATACTAAAATGTCACATTCTGAGACGATAGATTTCGTGTTCGATGGTTTAAATATTTGATACATTGTTATTGATAATATCAGAGGAAACTGTATAATAATAATAATAATAATAGGGATAAAATGTTAAAATTATTACTAAACATGAAAGTATAAACGTTGAAACAGCATCTTGTCTTGTAAGAAGCATTAATGTTTGAGTATCAGAGACGGAAAGTCGAGTACGTCAGAAAAAAAAACTATTTTCAATCTATAATTATGACCAACTGGTTTTGATTGACTACTTTTGATTATCTCCATTGACTGAATATATTGCACAAAAACGGATCATCTAATTCAAAAATAAAAAAACCTGTTTCATCTCGAAAACATTTTGCTATTTGAAAATATCGATCAAATCCTCCCACCATTAAAAGCTGTTTAAATTGTTGTGGACTTTGTGCTAATGCATAAAAAAGTCCACCCTCGTTTAAGTGAGTTGGAACAATAAATTCTCGTGCACCACCAGGTGTACGTCGAAATAATGATGGAGTTTCAATATCAACAAATGAATGTTTTAATAAAAATTCTCGCACTTTGGCAATAAATGATGAACGAAAACGAATACGTTCTTGCATTACATCACGACGAAAATCTAAATAGCGATATTTTAAACGTGTTATTTCATGTGATTCATGATATTTCGTTATATTGACTGGTAATTCTGGTAAACAGGCGTTTATTACTTTGTAATCGGTTACATGAATCTAAATTCAATTTTATAGTTTTATCTTAAATTCTAGTCAACTTACTTCAAGATGACCTAAAGTCATGTCTGTATTAATATCTCTTTCAGGTCGTTTCTTAAGTATTCCTTTGACATGGATACATGATTCAAACGGTGTTTTTTCTAAAATTGTACGCTGTTCTTTCATTGAGATTGGGAGAATGAATTGAATAAGGCCTGAATGGTCACGAAGAACTCCAAATAATTTCTTACGACGATGTTGTAGCCATCCATAAACGGATACCGATGTATCAATCAGATTTGCATTAGATAAATCAGACACTAAATATTGTCGATACGAAAACTTAGTTGTATAACATGATGATGTTGAAGCAAACCGATAATGGCGTACTGTTGATGAAAAATGTTTTAAAATATTAGACAGCATATCTTTAAAAAAATCGAAGATTGTATTTAAAGTTGAAACCTTAGAAAATATAATACCACATAAAGAAATTCGTTTAGCTAAATAAATCCGATTTGTTTTCTTCATAATTATATTTCAGTCTCTCTATTCATGAAATACAATATATATTCGATTTAAACTACGAATACTACTGTTAATCTTACACATTTTAATGTGTTAAATCTTCTAAGTGATAACTGTGATGAATAGAAATCAACAGTTCTTCTATCTGAAACGCATTTTTTTTGCATGGCCGCTCAAAGAAATCATTACTCATGCATTGGTCGTGCCATTAACGAATCATATCTAAGATGATCTTAATAAATCACACAGTATCCTTCTTTGTAAATCTCTTAACTTGATTTGCTTTAATATTAATCAAGATTAAAATGAATAAAATAATGAAAACAAAAAAGAAAGGCGACATATTTATTTTCATTGGCTAATGAATGTGTATCGAGAAAAGAAAAGAAAAGAAGAAGAAGGAAGAATCTACTCTGCTCGCTTATTTATTGGTCTTCTTGTTCAAGGAACAAAGACTATTTTTTTTCTGCTCTTCAGATGTTATCTTTGTTTCCTGTTTTAGATCAATAATAGCAAAAACAACATGTCAACTGCACAAAATAAAAAGTGTGGAAAATGTGAAAAAGTTGTTTATCCAGCGGAAGAAATAAAATGCCTTGATAAAGTAAGTTTGTCATTTCGAACTTTTTTTGACGCCACTTCAACTCAGTGCTAATGATAATTGATTTTTATCATTAGATAAGAACGTAACATCATATATCAATTCATTATCTGTAGGTTTTCATTTTTGAAAAGCAGTTTTGAATGGAAATATAATGCATGTATTTCATGTTCTTCAGCAAGACATATACACCTTATTCATGAATTGCTTCAATTGTACTGATATAAACTTGATCTCATGATACAAAGCATTGCATGTGAAAGAGAAAGTGTGTGTATCTTCTAGAAGTATCGAATTTCTTTCCGTCATAAAAAAAAATAAACTGCGTTTTTATTTACTATTAAATAAATTTTGTTTTTTTCAGTTTTGGCATAAAGGATGTTTAAAATGTTCAGTGTGCGGAATGACACTTAATATTAAAAATGTCAAAGGCTACGATAGAATGCCGTATTGTAATGTGTATGTAGTTGAGATAATTTATGTGAATAAGAGTAAAATATTTCTTTTAGACATTATCCACAACCAAAACCTACCGTTATTGCTGATAATCCAGAAATGCAACGTATTCGATTACTAACAGACATTCAGAGCAATGTATAAATCTTTTTTCTTCTTTGAAAAATTGAATAGTTAAAAAATGATTCTTTTCAGGCGAAATATCATGAAGATTTCAATAAAAGTAAAGGAAAATTTACCGTCGTAACTGATGATCCAGCATTAATACGAGCTAAAGAACAACAGCGTATTGTGAGTCAAGCAGAATATACAGGCAAACGAAAAGATAGTACATCACAAATGCTCGCTCAAGGTTGATAGATTTATTATAATATATTTCTAGTTTTAATCTTTTTTGGATCTTTTTAAAGATAGTTGTCAACCGTCTAATGGAAATAATACTAACAATCGAGGTTTAAAAGCAGCTGAGTCAGCAGTAGGACGTGGTAAGTTCATCTTATTAGTTTCTTTTTGGCGTTTTCTATTGAATACTTATAGTGGCTGATTATGATCCGATGAATGATGATCGTGGTTCATTAGCAAGGGGTTATGAGCCGACATCAAAAGCCATGCATACCACTAGTAAGTATTTCATGTAATAGTAACCATGATACATGTGGTAATAGAAAATAGAATACAGTAGAAATTTTCAAAAATGTATTTTTGAAAACCGAGTACATCCTACATAATTAAGATTTTAAAAATTATCGAATGTCAGATCTTCAACAGACTTTCACAAGTCATTATATTAGATTCTAGTTGTTCATCTAACTATTTGTTAAGCAATGACATTCATGAACAGAAGGTAGTGTATAATTATTTCGTCTTTTTAGTTTAAGTTAAGTCTGTTTCTAGATTAATCGAATAAGAATTCAAGAAAAGAAGTTTACCAAAAATGGCGATTACGCAAATCCTTGTCTCAATAGGAATTGAAGTTTAACCGTCTGCTAGATTAAGTAAATTATATTATAAATTGTATGAATCAGAATATGATTCAAGAGCGTAACTCAACAGTTCATAGTTGTTCTATAAATAACAATACAAATATCGAGGAATGTCTTTAAATGTGGTGTGAATTAATGCTGGAATAGGCTTTTTTCCAGACTGAAACTAAATGAAGTTTGTCTCTCACATCGGTAACCATCTCATATTCTAATCAGATCGCTTTCATTTTACCATTTAAATATTCTAGTTTCGCGCATACTGATCTTATAGAATGTAAAATAAGCACATTTTTTTATTGTTTAAATATAGCTTATGACGTAAATCAAAAAAATGTTGCTCAATCCAACACAAAAGTCGAGAATAGTACCATCAGTGGAAACGGAAATGGAAACAAAAATTCATATCATCAACATCAAGATGAACAACAAATCTCATCAAATAATATTCATCATGTTGATCAACCTGAACAATATTCACATGGTGATAATCATCCAACGCAGGTTAGTGTCTTTTGCTTAAAAAACAAAAAACAAACATTAATTTCTGTTTTATTTAATAAATATTTAGGTGAAAGTTCGTGCACTTTATTCATATACAGCAGCTGAATCAGATGAAATAAGTTTTACTGAAGGTGACATTCTTGTTCAATGTGAACATATTGATGCGGGTTGGATGCTAGGTCGAAATCCTAAAACAGGTCATCAAGGTCTACTTCCATCGAACTATGTGGAAATTATCGATTGAGAATTATAATATTTTTTCTTTTTCTTCTTGTTTTCATTTATTTGGGGATTTTCTTTATTTCTCATAGAGATTTGTAAATAACTCTTTTCTCTTCGTTTTTTTACTCTACACCAGCAACATTCGAATCTTATCTGATTTTTGCGTTTATTTGCCTTTCCCCCCTATTTTACCGTGTGTGGACGTGTTGTTACAGTTTCAACAGAACTCATTGAAGGCAAACAGTTTTTCAATAAAGATAAGAATCACCCAATAATGGTTATCAAGTATCTGAATAAATTTTTTTCCTGACTCTTAAACATTCGGTTTTATATCTAAACAGAAATTTAGCAGTCTTTTTTATGGACATGATGGGACCATAGTAAATAAAATAAAATGATGAAATAGTTTTATTAGAAAAAGAATGATATATTCTATTTCAAATTCTTGTTGAGACAATGAATATTTTTGTTAATAAAGAAGAATTTTATCTTTCAAATTAAGCATTAATAAAATGGAACAAAAATTGAAAATATTATCTATTATATGCAAAACTATATTGCAATATGAATTTTTATAACCTTCTAAATTTATTCAATTTTGACGTTACAGAGTTACAAGTCATGGAATTTTTTTCTACATTGATCAAACACTACGATTCAAAACAAATATAATAGAATTATGCTAAATTTATAAGAGGAAGGATGGAAAAAATTCAAAAGATTTTTTTTATAATTTTTCACAATTGTCTTTCTTCATACTTGAAAATAGAATTTTGATAAATATCAATAAAATATCTCTAAAATAATTAAATGGACATGTGTGAATTCTTACGTTTATTTAGTATCTCAATAGAAACCACTAATAAGAACTTGAATATTTGTGTTGATGAAATATCATCGTAAAATAATAAACGATTCGAATGATATATTAAACTAAATTTTTCATGTGGGCATAAACAAACTGATATTGAGACTGATGCAAAACCATTTGATCCTATTGATGTAAAATTAATTATTTAGCAGAGAAAATATCAACGATGAAGCAGATTGTGTACTATGAGACTGAGATATTTTAGTTTAATAAATAATAATTAAAAACTATTCAAAGATGTATACTAATAGAGATTTCATTTAATTTGTTATCAAATAAAATCTAGTTCTAATTATGGCTGAGCTAAATTCAGAATATTGAATCATTATTAGTAATATAGTTTAATTATTAGTTTAGTAATATTCATCAATACAGAAAAGTCTTGAGCATGCACTCCGCTGAACTTATAATTTATGTAAAAATTATGTACATCAGACACATCATTTCAGTTCTGTCATGCAAAAAAGTTGCTTACATAACACAAAAATAACTATTGAGACAACATGATTTAAAAGTGTAACAGATTAACTCGAGATGATCAACTAAAAAAAATACCTAACACTCATTATACATAAACAGTCGACATCAATAGACAAATATTTTTCAGTTTTAGTGCTTCATTATAGCATAAGATGATTTTGTTTTCATGAATAAAAAAACAGATTTGTTTGGTTATACATAAAAATATTTCAAGTCAATTGAGTCGGTTTATATTTATATATTTTTTTCATTTTAAATATCCCGTCGAGAAATTTCAAGCGAAAAAAAAACTAATGCACCGTGCATATTTTTTTATTTGCATTCAACGATAAGAGAAGTCATACGCAATCTATTGACGTGTTTAAAAATTAATCAAAACTTGAAGATCCATTTTTCTTTCCTATGTGAATATACAGTTTTAACGAACAACAAACAAACGACGACAAATATAAGAAGAAGCAAAAGAAATTCAAACCAACTAAAGATTTTTTTCTCTAGCTATGGAAAGAACGAGCAATAGTAAATTGATGGTGTTTATGCATTGACAAGAGTTCATTAAAAGCTCTATTTAACTTCATTCTTCGAAAATCTAGATCACAAACACTAGTGAGTAGACAATAGAACAATATTTACATCGGCGAATTAGATCAAAAGAATCATCAAAATATCTCATATGGAACCATTGAATATTAACCCCAATTTACCATGTTTACGTGCTTTGACAAATTCTCGCAGAGGAAAACGACGTTTATCATGTAGTAGTCCATGTTCTAGAAGTACTCATTCGTCACCTAGGTTATCTCCAACACAATCTAAAAATGTTATTCCAATACCAATTCTTATCGAGTTATGCATGTATCCGGATGAAGATTATTCATATCAAACAATGAAAATTTTACTGTCACCACGTTATCATTATTCACCAAATGTATGTGATGAATTTGGTTGTAATGTACTTATGTATACGCTTCGCTATCAACGTTATGAATTATTTGATTTTTTATTAAATGAAGCATCATTTGATATTGACCTTCGGTCGAAAGATCGACAAGGTAATACAATACTGCATTATGCTGTTATTTATGGAAAAGATGCTACACAAATAATAGAAAATTTAATTCAAAAATTTATGAAATTCGGTATTGATGTTGATGCGAGAAATATTTTGGGATTTACACCATTACTTTTAGGTAAAACTATTTAAAAATTTCTATTCAGATATTAAGATTTCTATTGATGCTGCTAGCGATGTTTTGTGGACGATACGATGTTGTTTTAACTTTATTAACTAAAACAGATGCATCGCCATTCGTCGGAGATTATGTTCAATCAATGAATATACTTGACTTTGTTGAAATCGATAGAAAACATAAAGCACTTCTCGATACAATTGAAAATAGGTCTGTTTTACATTGAATGAATAATAAGTAGATTGTATTCATGCTTTTCAGTCGTCCACATTCACAATATCCTCGTATGAATCGTGAATTGACTCGTTTAAATATACAACTTTATAAAACTCTTCCATGTCGATCAGAAACTCTATGCCAAACTATTCAAATTCATCATTCGGTGAATTTTTTTAAAGATATTTTTCCACAAGCTGTTCATGACCGTTCAGGCCTAATTCGTTTAACAATTTTAAAAATGATTGATAAAAAATACTCTTCATCAAATTTAACACACCTTGTTCAATATGTAAATCAACGTTATCCACACATAAGTACGTTAAGAAATTTAGATAATTCACAACGCAAACCAACACCAAAATTAGTAACAAAAATTGTTTCTCAATGTGAAAATTCTAAAACAAATGTACACAACATTTTCAACTTATTCGATCCTGATTTACGACCTAAAGCTATGATGCCAAAAGTGTTAACGACAGCACATTCACAACTATTAGCAACAAATGCTAGAGCACCAAACACATTCAAACGACTAGGCACTAAACTAACAGTAATTGCTGCTCTGTCTCGATCTCAAACTACCAATAAAGCGTTTGACTCGATTAAAACAGGCGGTGCTAAATAATAATTGTTCTTCAAAAGATGAATGGCGTGTTTTTTCTTTTTTATAAACTTAACAATATTAATCATACTTGGAAAATATTGACTTGAGAAAATATTTTTATTAAATTTAATATTCTTTTATATTGAATTCCGATTAAAATTTGGTATACTAGCTAAAGACTTATGAATGAGTATGTACTCTTCGTAGAAACAATGAAGTAACGTGAGTCGCAACGATCTATGCCTCAAAATCAGGAATTTCAATAGAAGTCAGAATAGTTTAAGCCTTATTATGATAATGATGTCCTTTGATAAAAATTTTATGAAAAAAAACAACTAAATTGATGAAATTCGATTCAAATTAGCATCTATGTATATTTAATAAAAAATTAATGATCAAGGATAACTCAACCAAGTAACAAGATTTATTGTCAGTGCTATATTTCCAAACCTTGTTTTATTTTATTTTCATTCCTTCTTCATCAGAGATATAGCATTAGTGGATGTTGAAGATGTATGCATTCTAATTAATTACTTGTGGAGAGATTTTAGTTTACTTCTAATTGAAATCAAATTTTTTAGCAGAAAAAGGTTGTAATATGTAATAAGAAAAAAAGAGTTCGTCAGTGTTATGCTATTAAAATAAAAATATGTACTTTGAGCACTCTAAAAAATTTCTTTTTTCATTCATTTCACATTGTTTTTCTTGGTCACATTCTTTCTCTCTCTCTCTCTCTACACATGTACAACTAACATTTTATTGAAATATATTTCTAAATTATATGTTGCATCAAATACACATTTTAAAGTATTAAAAAGTACAGAAGTGAGGATATGATATATGTTGGTGGTTGTCGTTGTGTTTTGAAGTGTGAATCTTTGCTTCAATATGATCTACATTCAGTCAGACAAAGTCAATAAAAATAATACTTAAAAATATATGTACGTTTCGTGTCTTAAAAACAATTCTCAGAACTAAATTCAAAAAAGTTTAAAATCAATAATCCCTGCAGACTTGCTGTTTTAGAAAAGTAAAAGCCGTATTTTGACGTTTTTTGCATCATAAGAAGCGCATCTTCTTACGGATTTCCGTAAGCTTGCAAGTGAATAGACACTAGTTCAAGAAATTCATTGACAATAAACAAATCAATTAATAAATCTTAGTGCTATCAATGAAAGACAAAATATTGATGTTGAATATAAACAGTTGAAAGATGAACAAATCCAATTCGTAAGTAAATAGACGTATTTTCAAGGAGAATGCATTGAAACAATTAAAACGTTAGAATCAAGACGTTAAAATACTTTCTACAATCATGATTGATAAGAAATTGCATGATAGTCGTATCACTGAAGTGCTTACAACAGTTACTGTTGTTAAAAGACTTGCTTTGAAAAATCAACTATTTAAAAAAAAGATGAAAATTTGGGCTGATGACCGGAAAAAAAACAATGTATGATTGAAATAAACACAATTCGAATACACATAAGCCTTTTATTTTTGTTCTTGGCAAAGATCCTTCAAATATATCGTTAGAAGTTTTAAAGAAACGATAAGCATAATAAAATGACATCTCGTGATAACGTATTGATGATTTTACGAAGAAAAAAACCCATTAAATGTCAGAGTTTTCAAATGAATACCAGGAAAACAGTGAGCACTTCTATGATCACTGAAAGATCTGATTATAATAATCAATACTAGAATAAAATATGCCATGTGGGACGTGTTCAAAATCGTTTTAGTTAATTTCCAATGAATTTTATTTACAAAATTCACTGATATCTTTGTTACAAAGAAACTGAAATTTATATACTAATCTCACAAATTTCAAAAAGTCATATTATCTACGTTACGTTAGGTACGAATGACTTACAAAAGGGGTTTTCCAAGTCTTTATTGTTTATCTGTAACTAAGTAGTTTATTGAAAACGAACAAAACAAGCTATACGCAATTTTCATCATAGAAAAATTGTAATCAATTTGAATTTTCTCGTTCATCAGTTAAGCACGTCGAGGTACATGTTATCTTTCTAGACTAATTTAGATCCTTTGACCTTTTCCCTCTCTTCCGATGAACTATATCACCCATCAAATTGATTCTAAAAGGTTTGCCTCGATATATATTGTTCGATTATTTAAATGCACTCATTCTGTCACCGTTTCGAATTTTCGCGATAGTAATAGAATAAACGAGTACATTTACAGAATAGTGAAACGTAATATCCCTGGATAATATGTATTCCTTCTATGATGAATCACATATTCAGCTGCTGGACGGTCGTCTTCTTTCTAACGATATGCTATTTTCTCTCCGTCTCTTATTGTTCGGATGTGTTCTTGTCGTTATTTTATCATTTTTACCTTTAACTCGACGCTCGATCACGCCCAGCGGCGGTGACGAGTTGTCCGTACTTATTCTATTAAACTGATAAATATTGATCTTCGATTTTGAAAAGAAAGTTTTCAAAAGCAAATTCTTTCTCTGTGTATCATCATAATCTTCTACGATTCCAGTCTCGATCAGAGTAAATATTTCATTTTTTTATAATAATAAAACTCAATTATTATTATAACCCTATTTATAGTAATGCATTCGTTAAACTCCTCACATCGTGCATCCGGAGATATTCCGTCGTCGATGTCATTGAGAGAAACACATATTGTAAACTTTTTTATTTCTCATTTTGTCTTTTTTTTTATTTCAATTTGTCGTCTGTTTTTTAAACTTCTTTAGTACGATATCAATAGTCTGTCGGACAAGGACAAATTCAAATTATTATCTGCTAAAGCTCTTGATTATGTTAGTATAATTAATTGAAATATAAACATAAACATAAACAAAACTAAATAATTCAATTATAGATTGATCAGCACTGTGTTGTATCAATTCGTCTCGATGGTACTTATATTCCACCAGAATTACGACAATTGCTTGATCATAAACGCCCGCTTCATTTAAATGTTACAACTCAAGATGCCTTTTCTTTTGAAAGTAAGGCTTGCTTTCTTTTATATATGTATATTTATATTGAAAAAATTATTTTCTAAAGCATTTAAACGATGTGTAACGACATTTTTATCAAGAGAACGAGAATGCGATGAAAATAGTAATAGTGGACATGGTAATTGGAGTATTATAGATCAAGAAGTAATTTCTTCTTTTTTTTTTAGCCAATATAGTTACTTCATCGAAATATTTTTTTCTCTTAGTATCAAACAACAGTTATTATTGGATATGTATTTGATGGTATCAAAGGATATAATGCTCCGAACTATATCTTTGAAAATTTGGTAAAAATAAATTTCATTGGATTATATTTATAAAAACGAGTAAAATTTAGGCTTATTTTATTCGGTGTCTTCGACAACAATATCGATGTAAAATTACACTTTCATGTGAATCACCGGTTGTGAAATTATCATCAAAATTAACAGTGTCTATCACGTACATTTTAAATTCTATAATTCATTTTCTTACTTGTTTTTCTTTTAATTTGATAGACATGAATCACCAATAATTCGTCATTTGGCAGCAACTTATATGCAAAAAATGATGATAACAGCATTGACACAATGTGAAATGTATCATGTTAATCTGATTTTACATCAAAGTAAATTTTATTTTTTACTTGCTTAATGTAATTTTTCTTATCTATTTAGATATGTCACCATCGATTGGAACACCACCTCGATTAGTTCAACCACCATCGTTAAATGATGCACGTCTTATTATTCCATCTTCATCACAAACTATTAGTAATAAATTGAATTCATTATCATTATTAGATGGTAACTGAACTTATTTTTCTATGTAAAAATACACATTTCATCGGATCATTTTTAATTCAGGTTCATCGATTTGTAATGATCCACTTAATTTCAATGATATACTTCAGTCTGTTGTACCAACGACATTCGGATCTAGTTCGATTCGTATGTGAATAAATATATATAGATTTTCTTTGATAAATTTATTATTTTATTATTTTCAGAATCAACACCATCAATTGGTCATCCAGCGATGACTCGTCCATATCCATCGTCTTCATTACTTCATAATCTTACTGTAAACTAATTTAATTGAATAATTTACTTTCAGTTTTTTCAAAATTTCTTTTCTATAGAATAATCTTGAACCAATAAGACTTGATGATTTTCGTCTGAATCAGCATTATTTATCTGTAAGACTAATACTTTGATTTTTATGTATATTTTTTTTTTGTTAATATAATTAGACAAATATATCTAATAATATTGATACAATTAGTCCAACAGTTACTAGTAGTGTAGATGATTATCAACATGAAATTCGTCAAAGATGTGTACCAGTTGATCATGCTTCTCAATTAGGAGCTATTTCAGATGTAACAGATGAAGAAGACGGAAGGTAAATTATTTCAATAAATGTCTTCAAAAGAAAGTCTTTCTTTTTGTTATATGTTTGAAAATAGTACTCGTCGTGTTGATCAACTTCCTTTCTTGGTACAAATTCGTGCACTTCAGCATCGATTTAATTCATATGGTATTCGTGTTGGTGAAGAATATTCTCGAATAACATCGATTCTTAATATTCCGCCATTGATATCAATTACTGAAACTGCTCGAGAAAGAAAAATTGGTACTAAGAAACAGTGGTATTTTTCACTTTTACTTGATGGTCATTTGATGTTGGCATATGTATGGGACTCGAAGAAAAATGATGCCAAACGACGTGCCTACGATACAATGGTACATCTGCTCAATACAACACATGAATTTTCCATAAAGCCAGTAAAGAACAACAAATGGAAAGTTGTCAAAGCCACTCGACAAAGATGAAAACTTGAATTTTTCTTTTCACTTTTCTTTTATATTCTTTTTCTTTTTATTTATTTAATAAAAAAAACCGTATTGAACAAAAGTTGAAATTATAAATTGCTGTTTTTTCTCAAAAAACTCCCAGCTCGAAATTTATATGAAATAATTTACAAACAAACATTAATGTTTGATTCATATTTTTAACGACAAAAAGAAATGAAAGTGCCATTTAGAACTGTTTAATAATACACTAATTTTAATAAATAGTTTTCTTTTTAATAATATTTTCTTTTGCATGATTTCTATTCTGATTAAATTTCTCCGTACAATTTTTCTATGCGCTTAATGCTTGTTGTTGTTATCATGATAAATTTGATGATCGTTGGCAAGAAAAAAGATTTTATTTTCAAATAACTATTGGTAAAATTTCCAATAGTCAGATAGTTTTTATCGGAGGAACTTTTTAAAAATCTGATTGAGCAGCCCAATCTTTTTGACTGATTGCATGAAAACAATATTCCATTAGATTTTTAGTTTTTCATTATAGGGAATTGATTTCAATTTTATTTTTATAACATTAATGAAAGCTCGATTGATGATAGGGAAAAGTCGGTCATGTATATGAAAGAAAAAGGAAAAAAAAGAATAAATATTGAATCTATGAAAGACATCTAATAAATCGTTATTTTAATCAGCTGTTTGTTTTCAAACGAAAAATGAAAAGATACTTATTCAAAGATAGGCAAGTGAAAAATGGTTTTATATACCCGATAAAACTATTTTTTACAAACTAGAAAGAGAATGTTTCATAGCTGTTAGCAAAATAAATAATTTTCTTAACAAAATTAGCAGTAAATTTCTAACATGTTTTAGCCAATTACATCAAATGCTATACAACATCAATGGTAATTGTAAACGTGACCAACTTCTGACAATTGAACAAATTCTAGACCGGTCGGGTCTAATCAATCTAAAAATAGTTGTTAGCGCAATCGATGTGGGGTTAAAATGTGAAACACGATATAGCTACTGTTGCTCTCGTTTTCCTTTTGCTTTTTCCTTGAGAAATGAAATAAGGATGGATTTTATATATTATTGTAAAAAGCTGTTACTGATATGTGATCTGTAAACGTATATTAACAACTTGTTTCATGATCCTTAAGTCAACATTATTGGCAAGTCGATAAAAGTCCACAAGATTCACCAAGATTTTTTAAATGATAAAACTGATATTAAAAGTGAAATTGCGTTCTGAATTCCTACAGACTTTTACAATTGTCTCTTAGACTAGTTCTATTCGGTCAGTAAATCCATTAAATCAATTAGAAGTAACTCACAGAAATCTGGCAATAGAACAGATCAGATGACACAATCGTCAAAATAGTTCTACACTACTTTATCGCATTAGTTTTAACCTCCTAGTCCCACCAGCAACACATTCTGCTTTATGAGCTACTACGGGCACTAAAAAATGAAGATAGTCTATCAAAAATCTATATTTAAATAGTTTAATTTGTCTTTCAATATTAACTGATATAGAATTAACATCGATAACAACAACTCATTGTTTTCATCCATCATCAAAGTTGTCTGATTAATTTTATTTTAATTATTTTCTTTATTAGTAATAAAACAAATAATATGTTGTAGTTACGCTAGCTCATGTTGGATTCGTGTTAATTGTTGGTGTTGGAATTTTACTTGCAACAGGTGAAACTACTACTTACAACGCTTGAGATGAAACTAATTTATTTAAAAATAAAACCCAATATATAAAGAATATTGATCCCTACCAGTTACATGTTCAATTTATATTGAAGCTGAACTTCGATTTTATAGTGGGAAAGCTGTACTTTTCATATGCATACGATCTTATGAACGTTTTTTCTGACTATGTTGATAATGTTTCAAGAAAAAATTAGTTGTGTCGTTGTTGCTTGATTATACAACCATTGTTGTTGTTGTTGTTCTCCAAAATATATATCTGCTATTGATAATGATGCAAGTTTAGGTAGCTATTGTTTCTCATATGTCACCTAAAAATTATATAATTTCATGAAGAAAGAAGCATGAAATAAGACGTAATGAATCTGAACAATCATGAGCTGAATGATTAACAATTGCTAAAACAAAACAAAATAATAAATATTTATTATATCGAAATTAATTTAATTTTAAACACAAATAACTATACACATCGATATAGCCTAACATGTAGACATAAAGCTGGCGCATATAGTAACGTGCAAGACTAAACTTCATACATGTCAACCTTCATTATAATAATCTTCATATATTTCATGACTATTCTATAAATACGCTTCTCCTCCTAATCATGTTTCATTATTTTGATCAGTTACTTGTTGTCGTTTATTTGTCTAATATCGTTTCTTTAAACAAAATTGCTTTACTCTATATGTAAAACGATTTCGACTGCTGAAGAAAGACGATCAAAATGAGCACTTTAAACAACACATACGACTTTTGGTAGAATTATCAAATCCGAAAAAATCTCAACTATGAAATTTTAGATAATGATGAATGTGGAAAGTATGAGAAAAGAATGTCGTATTCTGAAATTTCAAAATGGCTGCCTGCTTTATCTATGACTGTTGATGAATGTCTTTTTGATCATATAGACATTGTATTATTTCATTCTGTTTAGACGATTATTCGATTTTTTTACCAATTATCTTTTTCGTTAATTTGTCATGCTCAACAATAAGTAATAGAAAAAGTTCTTCTATCTCTTCTATGCATCTTCTTAGAATATGATTAAAATCTTATTATTTATTTTAGTATCAATCTTCGATTTTTTGATTCATATAGGATAAAATTAATTATTTTGAGCGAAATAGTGAAAAAAACGCTTGAAAAAGAGAAAACGAAGTGAGGTTAATAAAAAATAATTCAAGGCAATCGGTAGAAGATAATATTCACAACACAAGCAACAATAGCAACAAGTTGCAAATTACTAATAACGAAGAAGTTTCAAATGCTATTTGTTGTTATTATCTATTGGTCAAATTCTAACATCGCTTTTAACATTTCTGTTAACGACGATGATATCGAATTACATGTTTCAAATAGTTGAGTTTGTAATGCTATTTGATTATTAAATCGATTGTTGACACAAACCTGGTTTCATCATTAGATTATGTGTTTTTTTGAAAAGTAAAATAAATGGAAAAAAGATCAGTTTAGCAACATTGAAAATGAATAAAAACAGTTTGACCTCCTCCCCTCACTTCTAGATTCTTGGTTGCGTGCCTTCTTGAGGATAATATTTTTATAATTGAAAACAAAAATTCTAATCTTGCCATAATGAGAAATCGTCTTACTTATTTTCAAGTCATCTTAATATGTCAGTTCCTCTTAAAAATAATTATATAGTACTCTTGTATTACTATTAACAAAAAATAATGATAACACACACACTTCAGTCTTTGTACATCTATTATTTTAATTAATTTACTATTAATTTTGTCCTAGAATGGAAAATTTATATTGAAGAAATATTTCGATATGATTACATTAGAAGAAAAAATTCTAAAATAATCAATTATTTTTATTATCATGTCTTTTCGTCTTTTTTTTTCATCAAGATTTTTTCATCAGATTAATATAACAAAATACAAGTCTTGACAAGGAAATGTGACGTACATCAATCAGATACAAGGAAGCACTTCTATTCCTGAGACCTTTTTGAGATTCAGAGCTTTTAGCATTTGGTCCGATGTTTGTTTTTATTTTCTGAGTATACGCTTACTAGTTTTTATGAAAGCAATTAAAGAATTTTTGGTTTATGTAAGAATAAAATTCATCTTCTTTTGAAATTCAAAGAAAATAATATTTTTCGATTCGTCATCTTTACGTTCAATAAAAAAAATTGTCTTTGGAGAATATATTTCTAGAACGCTGCAAAATTCACTTCATGCGATAGAGAAAGAAATTGATATAAACTCGATCTAATTTATGTATTTTCTCTTTTAACATTGGTTCATATGTTTATATATAGACGATAGACGAAAATAAATCAGAATTTTAAAATAACATCATTACACCAATAACTAAATAAACTCTAATACTAAATTAGTCGATAAAACTGACTTTATTGACATTTAGTAGAACGAATAAAACAAATTATTTTTTCTTTCATAAATTGTTTTTTGATGACAAATGCAAATGTAGTATTTTATGTTCGTACAAAACTTGTTGAACTAAAAAATGCTTACTGATTCGATCAACTAGGTTTTCTATCACACACATAATACTGCTACGTGCATCAGACAGATATTGTTATAAAAATGAATAAACAAAAATTTCTCGCTTAAGCACGACCATTAAACTGATAGACATGATGAAAAAGAGAAAAAATGTTCTTAAATCACGCTTTTATCATTTTTCATCTGATTAAGTTTTCTACTAAAAAAAGGAAGGAAAAGAATCATTGATAACTAGGTTTCTTTCTTTTCTTATGAGTATCGCGTAAAATAGAACAGCTGCTCCCAACTCCCATAATGTACGTATGTAACCTTGTGTTTGGTTTTCTCTAAATAATCATCATTGAATTATTCGTCAAAGTTTGACGCTGCTTTCCGTTCCATCGTTCTAGACGAGACAATCATCTCTTCTTCTTCTTCTTCTTCTTCTTCTTTTTATCTGTTCCGAACGTATATGAAACAAGGCTTTCTTCTTTCATCAAACAAAATACTTATAATGATTATTCTTCTGCAAAAAAATAAAGATTTCATTGAGTTTTAATTGAATCGCTCAAGAGACTTTTAAAAATTCTAGACTACTAATAAATAATGATCTATATTTTGATTGGTCCAATATGAGAATAAAAAGGAAAGCAATGAATCGAAAAGATAGTCTCATTTTTCTCGGTGCCAAGATAGACAAGTTAGCTGTTCTCTTAGAATATTATTCTTTAGTATTCGCCAATTACAATCTCTTGGTTAGTATAATCAAGTTTCTGCGTATATTTTTCTCTTGTTTTCCATCCTATACTTTAACATCTTCTCAACTTGTATGCTTTTCTACTTGTCTGTTCGCCAGAAAGTGCGTGTATCGTCGTTTCTTTTTCTGTTCTTCTACCATTTTTCTACTCAATATTGATGGCAATGATATTCTCTGCGACATCGCCATCACCGCTCTTATCTCGCAGTGTTGCTTGCTCGATGATGGTAGCCGTGGAGAATACTGCATGCCGTCAAGCACTGGCAGGCTAATCACATTAATGAAGAAATTCTATCATCGTGTTGCTGCCCGCCCGCCCGCCCGTCCGTCCGTCATCGCCGTTTACTGACAAGAAAAAAGAAGAGAAAAAAAACGCAGAAAGACGGTATCAACGAAGCGTTCGCAGCAGAGAAGATAGCTCGTCGGCAGCTGTTACTCGACCGACGACGAGTGTGAACTACTATCTACTATATTACATGAAACGAAGAAGAAAAGAAAAAATTGCGACAAGCGAACACGAGCAGTTCAGACACAGCCGCTGCTTATTGGTGGAGTATTGAGGAAGAAAGAATTTTTCCGTAAAAAAAAAGAGGTTTCAGCAGCATCAGAGAAACCTTTTTTCTCCGTTCTATCTATGTAATGCATAGAATAGAGTAGGCGACGACCCACAACACAACAACAATAACAATATTGATTCTACCATTACTACTAACATAGAGCGGCCATAGCAATTCCCTTTACTCTCTCTCTCTCTCTCTCTCTCTCTCTCTTTTCCCATTCTCTTGTTAGAGAGCATCAACAATATATTAGTTAGTAGAAAATTGAGATTTTGTTTTTTCAGAAAATATTCAATAAAGGACTACTAACGATGTTTTATCATTTAAAAATCAACGGGTATGAATATAAGAATTATTTATTTAGATTTGATTTATTTATTCTATCAAATATCTAGAATTGAACATCAGTTAATATAATTAAATTTTATCTTCATACAAACACGCATACATCTATCTAATACACATACCTCAGTTGCTCAGGTAACTAATTTTCTATTCTTACAAATTTCATTAGTATATAACAAGTATTAACAATGAGACCACACTAACAAGTTTGTTTTTCCTTTATGTATTCTCGCTATTAAATAATCATGTAAGAGGGAATACAATAGAAATAAAATATTCAGATGAATAATGATGTATCATATTTATTTTGAAAAGTACATTTCTTAAGAACTTAACTTAAATTTTCTTATTTTTACAATCAAAAAATTCAGTTTTTAACCTCATGATTTGTGATTTTCATACTGGTTTCTTTATCTTTGATTGTCAATATCTATGCTCATTTTTACTATTGGTCAGAAATTGTTGATTTGATGAGGATACTCCATGGTTTTGTCCTTTTCTAGCTTGATAATGATTGTGGGTTTTTGTCGTTTCCGTGGTAGTGTAAGTCCTGTTTTTACAACAGCGACAGATCCATAAAAAAAAAGAATGCAGAACACATCCGACAGCTAGTAATGACGGAGAACAGAAAGAAACCGAAGAAGAACCCGAGCAAGCGAACTGAAAAGAGAGAAAAAGAATGGGCGCTTTTATGAGAAAAAACGGGAGTATTCCACAGAGTTGCCGTATAGAGCGGATGCATTTCAAGAAAATAATTTAACTATGCGCGAATGTTCACACGCCGTATGACTTTTTTCTCGTATTGAAAATTGCACTATTAACACAAGAAGAATATTAAATAAACCAATATGGTGAGTAGAAAAAAATAGTGGATCACAATATTTCTGTCCTTGTTAAAAAATATCTGTCGACTAATAATATATATATATAATGCATGTGCACGGTTCTGTCTGTTTTTTTCTTGTTCCATCATAGACACTTGCCAGTGTTTATCGTACTGAAATGAATGTAAAAACAAAAGAATATGCGAAACATAATGGTGTCACCCCGATTCGTCCCTGATTGATCCCATGCCCAATTCGTTTCATTTAAATTTTTCTTAACTCGTCCCATTCCGAATTTGTACCTATCTCAATTCGTCCCATGCTTAATTGGTATCTAATTTTTCGGAATGTCGTGATTATCCATATCTATTGAATGCTAAGTATACTAATCGCGATACCTTGTGTCTCGTTGATCTTCTGAAGTACGAAAAAAAACTTAGAAAATAGCGAGCACAAAGAAAATTGCTTTTATTTCTCTAGTAAACCAAATAACTCATGCTTAAGTTCACATATAGCGAAGGTTCAAAGTCTGTGTTGAACTTTAAAGGACATCAATGTACCAAAAAATGGGAAAATAAAACTGGTCAAGAAAAAGAACATCAAAGAGAGTAATAGCTTTCATGTAATCTTATTTTTCTTTAATAATAAATAGATCTTTCTCTATAAAGCATTATATTACTCTACAGGCAATCAGGGACGAATTGAGAGTTGCTGAGAAAAATACAGGGTCGAATTAAAAATAATTTAAATGGGTCCAATCAGGGACGAATCGTGGCTACACCAAATATAATTCTTTGACTGATAAATCAATAGAAAATAAGAAAAGACCATAAGATATAACATTCGAGTGTGTCAATTTTATTCTCACTATGATATGAAAACTAAGGAAACGGGAGTCAAATAATTTTTTCTAGAAGAATATCTTTATTTTTATTTAGTTGTAAAGAATATAGCTACACTTTTATTACTTCTTTAATGATTAAAGTCATTAGAGGTATGTAAAAACCCGAGACGCAAGCATACATATTAAGAACCTTAGAAGATCTTATTCATCGATTGTATGAATATATGAATCATGTTGGTCAAGTTAGCTGCTTGTTTAATCAATATTGAAAAAGAAATATAGAACAATACGCAATTTTTTTTGTAGTTTTTTATTCTTCTTTTTTGACTGTGGTTCAATATATTCTTTATCCGAAAATTTGCTCCGGAAACAACGCTTGTTCGGATTCCGAAGCCGGTAATTGCTATCCGGATCCGCTTTTCCCCTCAATTCCGTTCAGCAAGACGGCGTGCATCGAGTATAAGAAGGTCATCTATTGCAAAAGAATATTGCTGCACATACAATTTATTTATCTTCATAAGTTTGGAATATTTTATTTGTGTTTTAGTTACGTAAAAAACTACTTCCATCAGCAATGGGTCTTTGTGCATCTGGTATGAGCTCAGAAGAGCGCGAAGCTATGGAGCGAAGCAAAGCATTAGATAAACAATTAAAAGAAGATGCTGAACGAGCAGCCAAAGATGTCAAATTACTTTTACTCGGTATTATCTATTTTGTTTTTTCAAATAAAAGGTTATTTTATTTTAATAATTGATAACACTAGGTGCTGGTGAATCTGGTAAATCAACAATATTAAAACAGATGAAAATTATTCATATGGATGGATATTCTACAGAAGATTTCGAGCAGTATCGAGAAGTTGTTTATTCAAATACAATTCAATCATTAGCAACGATCATTCGAGCTATGGAAACACTTACTGTTCAATTTGGTTCAACTGATCGTGAACGAGATGCTGCCATGGGTAACTATTCATTCATTCATCATAGAGATGTACATTTAGTAATTGTTTTTGTTTTTATATTATTTTTAGTGTTAGACAAAATTTCTCGTATGGCCGATACAGAACCGTTTGAAAGTGAACTACTTGATGCCATGAAAAAATTATGGAATGATAATGGTGTTCAACAGTGTTTCAATCGTTCAAATGAATATCAATTAAATGATTCAGCTAAATATTTTCTTGATAAATTAGATGAAATCGGTTCACGACAATATTTACCAAGCACCCAAGATATTTTACGTACTCGAGTTAAAACTACTGGAATAGTTGAAATTAATTTTACCTTTAAAGGTTTGTTTTTAAGAGTGATATATATATATATATATTGACTAAATATATATCGCTTGTTTCTATCTGTTATATTTAGATCTTAATTTTCGTGTATTCGATGTTGGTGGTCAACGATCAGAACGAAAAAAATGGATTCATTGTTTTGAAGATGTAACTGCAATTATTTTTATTGTTGCCTTGAGTGAATATGATCAAGTAAATTTTGTTTATTTCTATAAAAATATATTTCAATTTTTCTCTTTGTTTTTAAAGGTTCTCGTGGAAGATGAAACAACAAATCGTATGCATGAATCTCTTCGTTTATTTGATTCAATTTGTAATAATAAATGGTTTGTTAACACATCGATCATTCTGTTTTTAAATAAAAAAGATTTATTTGCCGAAAAAATAACCCGTTCAAGTTTGAGGTATGCATACTTTTCTTTACTGTTATTCTTTTGATACTAATAATTTTGCTTTCAATAGAAAATGTTTCCCTGAATATCAAGGTAAAGATGAATATACTGAAGCTAGCGAATACATTCAAGCTCAATTTGTGGCACAAAACAAGAGCGAGCAAAAAGTTAGTGAAAAAAAACTTTGTTTTAATCGAAAATAACAATGTTTCTTTTTCCGTTTTTTTATAGGAAATTTATTGTCATTTAACATGTGCTACAGATACTAAAAATGTTCAATTTGTCTTGTAAGATAAATAGAAATATATAACATGAAGATTATTTCGAACTTTTTCTTTTTTTTCTCTTTTAGTGATGCCGTTACTGATGTCATCATAACGAACAATCTCCGTGCCAGTGGTCTCTACTAGACAAATAATGACAACATTAATTCAAACATTTATTTGTTTCTTTAAAAAAACTTTCTTGCGTACATGCAGATACAAAGTATCGCCGCCGCTCAGCTTTTTGTCTCTTTTTATTTTGTCTCTTTTATTTGTCACTTTCGACAAGCGCCGGTCGATGTCTCCTAATGCGTATATGATTTTCTGTCATCATTTCTGTTCATATTTTGATCTATCTAGAGTGTGACTAGTCACGTGTTTGATTGAAGACGGCTTTTTCTTCATGGCTGTCGTGCATGTTGTGTATCTTCTATTTCCCTGTTCTGGCTGCTTGTCGTCAATGTTGTTGCTGTTGTCGATTTGGCGTATCTAAGTTTTTTGCGCGTTTCTTCTCTTATCTGTAAATGTGTGTGTGTGTGTGTGTGTGTGCTTCTATTGTGTTCCTCTCGCAATCATTTGACTATTTTTTATTGTGTTCTTCTCTATTTTGAATGTCTGTTTTTCTTTTCTCTTTCATAAATTAATATCGAGAGCCAGACCTCAGAGTATGATGATGGCGACGACAACGACGACGATTACTATTAACTTAATGCTTGTTTATTTCCTTCTCATGATGTTTTGTGTGAAAGACCAAAAGGAAAATGAATGATTGTCAAAAATGAAATAAAATCTATTTCTAATATTGGTATTTTGTTGAAAACTACCCAATAAAAGAGGTCGTGCGGAAAGTAAAAGAATCGATTTAGGATAAACGACTGATTTTTAACACTTTCTTTTCTTTTCGCGATAACTAAGAGTTAAATATGTAAGGATGTGTTCGTAATTTAGTGTATTGTAGTGATTTAAGTATCCAGCATCAAATTCAGCAATATGAGATATCTAGATTTCAAATAATGTTTACTTTTTCAAACTACTATGTATCATATACAAACATGGTAATGAAAATCGTCTCAATCACTCTTTTAAGTAATGTATTATACTCGAGAACAAATGAAAGAATTAGAAAATTATGTGATTATATTAAAAGTTCATTTTTTCATGGAAGTTTATCTACATATCAGAAGAAACCAAATCACTCGAACTATCGATTGCATGCAGAGTAAAATAAATTTAAAAAAAAGAAGAGCATATATTATTGTAATGAAGAAACCATTCATGTAGAAATGTCCAATATTTACAAGTACGACCTTACGCACTAACATTTCGTTCTCGAGTAGCGTTATCATTAGTAAGTGAACATATTCTTAGATAAATCAATCAGTTTTTAGACGCAGAAAGACTAAATGACTGATAAATCACTTGATTCAATTTATTTATTTATTTATTTATTTATTTATGGAATTCGATGTGATCACTTTTGTTGTTGTTGTCGTCTATATGAGAGAAAATGAATAGTATAAATTTTCATTTGAAATCAACGCTTGAAAACTGTACTAGGACTGTGAAAGCATCTTCCGGATTTGGATGTTGGTAGATTCGGAACTAGTTCTGTTTGAGTACCGGATGCATACAACTGATAGGATTTGATTGTGATAATATTATTGCAAACAAGTGGCAGTTGTAATCCGGATTTGACAATTGGTACTCTTACAGCAAATGAGGTTGGATGGTGGTGGTATCAACGAAGACACATGGGTCCACTTTACTTGCATATCTGAGTTTTCAAGTTCCTATTGCTAATTTGATACGCAATGGATGTCTCTAATAAAGTAGATCAAAATTGGATACAAAACCAATGAAAATGAAACTTTTAGACAACTATCTGTCATGCTGTGGCACGCACATCGAGAAAGATTATCTCTCGGTATTAGCATAGTATTTCACATGCAATCGCTAAAAACCCCATTCATTTGTGAAAATTGTTTTCTTTAGTGTCAGTTTACTTCCAAAAAGTGATTTACTTTCCTGTAAACTCGTATCAAGCATAATGTCGTTCTTGGTATCATGATATCCTTCTTCACATTCTATCTCTGTTTTGTATGTTTGGCATTACTGTTCACAGAAACCAAGATAATATAAAATTAATTATCTTGTGTACTAGTTTGAGCATTTTTCTGAAGAAAATTCGATCAACAACAAAAAGTAACTATTTTTTTATGCGGAAAAATCATGATATTAAATGAATCAAAAAACAATATATAAGATAATAACTCAAATGATTACCTGTCATTGATCAACTTTGACCAATTCCCACACCATACCACTCAAATCAAAACAATTTAATGGTGATTCAATAGAACATTGATTATTGTTGCAAGATAAATATTAAATTAGAGATGTTATCGATATTTGCCAATAAAAATAATAGTGACTGAGTGATACTACGTCTGTAGGAGAAGATGCCGAATTTCCTGGAGATATGTGAGCATTTCTCCAATTTTCGGGATATATGACACAATTGTAATGGCTAGCATGTTTTTAAAGAAAATATAAACTTTGATAAATTTTCAACCGCAATGATTTCATTCTATGGAGAACTAGAGCCCTGTAAATGTACCCCGAATCCGGAACTAGACCCGGATCCGGCCGGGTACTGGTATGGTTCCGGGTCGAAATACGGGCTCGGATCCAAAGGAATATTTTATATATATATATAAATATTTTTGAACTTAAATTTATTGTGCATTTTATTCAAAACGTAATCTTTAATTTATATACGTATATATAAATAGTAGAAAAACAACAAAAAGCTCTTCCAGATTAAAATATCTAAATCTGACTAACACAATAAATCTATTATTCAAATAATGCTTCATCTGCTTCTGTACTATTATCAATGAGGCTATCAATATCATTCGAAGAATGATCACTGTCACTATTTTGGAGTATTAAATTATGATTAAAATATTTCATTCAGTATCCTATGTACGATGCGACCGGGTCCAGAAAATTAAAATCCATCCGGTCCGGGTCGGGTTCCGGGTCCAAAATTCGTGTACCCGATGGGCTCTATTGGGAACAGCAGTTGCACTTTTCTAAAATATGTAATGATTGTTGACCGATTATATGCTTATACTTGGTATTGATATTACAATAGTACTTTTGTTGAGGTTTTTATTGTTTTTGTATATATCATGCATTGAGTCACACATTATCTATTGTAGAATATGATGTAGATCGTTGATTTTCAAACGAAAAATTACTAGTCACCAGGTCAGTTAAGTATTGACTAAAGCAAGATTTTTGTAGTCAATTTTTCGATAATCGAACGGAAAATATTTTTGAATCAATCTATATGTCATATGATGGAAACAGTAGTGAATATTACCATTGACGAAACCTCATTAAATGAAATTACTTTT
Organism: Rotaria socialis; assembly: GCA_905331475.1. NCBI lineage: Eukaryota > Metazoa > Rotifera > Eurotatoria > Philodinida > Philodinidae > Rotaria > Rotaria socialis. Next base: position 381,137 of record CAJNYU010000027.1, read on the forward strand.
TGTTGAATAGTTATATAATTAATGCAATGCAATGGATATATTTCTATCTTTTTGTTTTTCCAATAAAACGGAACACTGGAAAAAATGTATAAATAACCTAAATAATATGTTTCTTAGTCTGTTTTTCGAGGTTCCGAAGAAGTGAAAATACTGATATTTAGTATCGCTGTGGTGGTCGCTTCTATCGATTGTTATTCTTGCCCATATATTTTATATAATTGTTTATTTTGCATACGAATAACACAGCTACTGACGTGTATGGTAATACATCCAGTTTTGTTATAACAGCGCTTGTAAATATCACTTGATACATTGAATGTCGATCTTGGTAAACAGCTTTGTGAGTTAGCTCTAGTCAAAATAGGCATCCATTTGACCATTTAAAATAATTTGTTCTAAGAATTTGACTTGTGTGCAACACTAATATTCTTCATCAGATATACTTCTTATGTTTGTGTTGTCTGATACGAACAAAGAAAGCTATTCATGATCATCAGTCAGTGAGTATACATCGTTTTCGAACTGGAATCCTCTCGATTGGTCCCCCCTTAATTGATTCTCAATTCGTCTCCCCAATTAACCCGTCCCTGTACAGAAACAATTAAAAACAAATATAAGAATAATAGTCATCAATAAGAAAATTGATTGCTGCGTAGAGCACTCTGCATGTGTATATATATATGACGTACTTTCTTAGTAGTGTATTAGTTTCGCTACTGACATTCTCTATGGTCTGAGAAATCGTGCTATTCACATATTCAGGACACGGTCGACCTATACTGAACCAAGATCGAACATTCCGGCCACCGGATCCCGTAGGATACTCCAGGGAATATGCTGAAAAGTCACCATATCCTGCAGGAAAATCGCTGGAACATGGAAGCAGTATTCCGGTTAAAAATACGATCGGACTTTTCCGGAGAATTCCTGCCAAGTTCCGGTGCTTTCCGGCAGGAATTGATCAGAAATCACCGGAAAAAGTGCGAAAAATTTCCAACCGGAATACTTCTTTCGCAAAATCAACGGAACTACCCGGAACCGGCCGTTTCCAGGCCGGATTGTTCGACCTGGGAATTACAATTCTCATCAATACACAACGAAGCGTATGCGAAAGACGAGTGACGTTGTCGAGATCGTGGTTGTACTAGCACGTTTTCTCTTTGTACAATCGCTGCAAAAGCTCTTCACGAGCCCTCTACTCATACTTGTCAACAATCAGCTTCTACCGGCAAATCTCTAGTCGACGAAGCAGTTGGCAATATGGAAAAACGTGTACGAGAGGAGACCACGCCGATCCACAGAAATCTATGCACAAGAAATCGTTAAAGCTCGTATCAGTCATCCCGGTATAGCAACTGATCTATTCTTTCCTACATTTGAGAATGTTGATGCTTCACTGTATCGAAGTCGATCGAAAAACTATCCATCGTTACCGAAGTCATTGGTCGATCTCGTTCTTCCAGACGTTTGGCGACTTGCCAAGCACGGAGAACCACGTTGATGGCCTTAATCGACCACTCAAATGTCAATTTCCTGTGCATCCGCACATTTTCAACTTAATCGAATTATTGCGTGAAGAGCACGAATACCAGGATTACAAGTCCGAAGAGTCACGCGTTCAATTGCGTAAACGAAAGACAATGAACGATGCTATTGACGAGAATCTCGAGCTCCTTCTTAATGACCACAAAGGTGGATTGATCACTGATATGCAAATCGCGATTAAATGCGGACGCGCTTTAAAGATAAAATTTGTTAAATGATTTTTGTTTCTTTTGTTTTTTTCTTGTTCCTTATATTACTCTTGACTAAACAGCTGATTGTTGAAAATCATCTGTTTATCAAATTGATCACCAATTAGTAGTCATTGAATTTGGGGACGAATTGGGAGTCAATTAACGGGGGACGAATTAAGAGTCAATTAATGAGGAGGGGACTAGTTGAGAGTAACCTTTTCGAACTTTACAAAAATAGTTCAACTTTTTCTTTCAATTAATTAAAATCATTCAAAGTCGACTTAATTGGCATCTTTCGCACATAAAACAAATTATAGCGTTTGATTAAATCGTAATACAGAGAGAGAGAGAGAGAGAGAGAGAGAAACTATTCAAATTTCTAAAACTAAGAATGAATAAAATGTAGTACCGAATATTGAAAGTTCATATTGTAAAAGTATTAATCTCAAAGAATATCTAGACTAGGATCTGTTAATAAACTAAAATGATAGAAAAAATAATTTATTGAATATTAACCACTGAGAACCTTTTTCTTTAGGAGTCTACTCAATTATCAGGTTACAACATTTGACTTGAGATCCATAAACCGATAGAAGTTTTCAACATTGCAAGGAACAAGTGGATAGTTTATATTGTTTTATTTTCAACTTCACATATCTTACATGAGTCGCAATTGATTCAGTCAAAAGTCGGTTTCTCTGCTGCCACATAAAGTTACATTATTCAACATATATATTTTATTTTCACACTTATTCGTATTTCATCTTGATGGTAATGCATTTAGAGAACGATTCAATGTTAATGAATTAAATATGTTGATATATCTTAGACAACAATAATCTTCTTTAATTTCATTGTCATAGAACATGATATCCATGTAGCAGTTTATGATGACCGTGAGAAATAACAAAACTAAAAACTTTGCTTTTGTGTGGCAATAAATTCGGGGTGAAAACGATGAGAAAATGTAAAAATAAACTTATGCCAACACATTCCTATGCTCGTTATGATCGGCTTATCAGTCGAACAAGCATACCAAGTCTAGCAGTTCAGAGTTCTCATCGTGTCAGCATTATATATAATGTACATGTAGTTGGTTGATCATAATTTCAAAGCTTTTATCATCTCATCGACATAGTAAAAATATTCCGCTGATCAAATAGAATAAAGTAATTCTATCATGTATATCTAATAAACAGAATTAGACGAAATATAGAAGATGATATAAAGAATATCTCAGTTGATTGATGAATATCTATGGCAGAAAGATAGACATATAGCATAAAAAAAGTAAATTCGAAATGCATCTTTTATTGCTATTATTCTGTTAGGTGTACTGTATCGTACATATTCGAAATATTTGAAAATCTGGAAAAAAAGGTACAAATAAGATATACGCATACGTATCAAAACCTACATAAGTCTTCTCTCATGTATTTGTTTTATTTACTGATAAAATCTACAGAAGTTCAAATTTTATTTCAACCGCCGCTTTAGTTAACCCATTGTTTTCATTTTTCTATTGACCATTATTTTTCCTGTTAAAAAATCAATAAAGCATCCATACAGGCTAAATTAATTGAGACATATTTATCGATGGTTTATTAAAAAGTTAATATTAATTAAGCAAGATTAGAAAATAAATAAATCTATTATCATCAAAACAGATTTATTTTACTTGAGAAATTAGCTATACTATGAATACTTCACTTCACCTAATCATGCACAACTTATCATAAGTGAAGATGAAATGATTGTCAATAGATAAAAATCATATGACGTGTTTTTTGAAACATATTGCCTATCAAATATTGATGATAGTATCTATAATCATCAAAGGAATTTTTCGTTTTACTAATTGACAAAAATCCAAACTTCGATGTTATTTTTGTTTAAACAAATAAATATATCAATTTACCTTCAACCGATAGTTTAATTTTGCTAAAAAAAACCTTTTTCACCAAGTTCAAATTTTAGTTTTTCTAAAAACAACTTTCGTTCATGTAGAAAATTGCTCTTACAAAAATATCTAGTTATAAAATTGTAGAATTTGATTTTGTTGAGTATTTGAAAAAGAAACAAATTTTCAATGGTATTTCCTATTTAGTCATTATGCAAAACTTGAATCAATTATTGAAGACAGTTAAATGTAGAAAAAAACACAATTTTATCAAAGATATATTGATAACTGTCTACTTGTATATCTCATTTGATATGAATTATTAATCGAATAATAACTAATGCATATATTTTTATCGATGAGTTGATCTTGGTAACACTAAATTGACATTTTTTTTATAAAATTAATCATCTTTATTGATTTATATTTTCAGGTATTAAAAACTAAATAAATAAATTCAATCTATCATATTTAAATAAAATAATATTTTCTTTTCAAAAATCTATATGATGTCTCTCTGATTGATAGTAACATAAAAACAAAAACTGACTACTACGTTTGAATGAGAATAGTTTTCTCCTGTGTGGTGGGATGCTATTCTCTGCCTGCGCATCATGGGATTGAAGGTGACATTCTTCATATTTCTCGCCTCGAGAGACTGACCTGTTCAGATCGATGACATATCTTTCTTTCCTTCTGAGAATTATTGACGCATAAGCATTTTTTTCCTCGATCAACTATTGCCCCAAGTCTATCTCTTCTTCAATTGGCATCATTCAGCTGCTCACTTGTAATTTAATGGATGTATACTCTTCTGATTAGCTAATTATCACATTTTGTTTTAAATGCATGAATATTTTCAGAAGAAAATGTTTTATTATCGAACTGAGTAGATATTGTCATACTTGCCTAATATAAAGAATCTAAATAAGTAGATAAATTGAGGATTTTCATCATCTATATCTAATTGAAGGTCATTATTATTCGAAGTCTAGACATTTCTATAAAGAAACTTTATACATAACGTATATAGAATATCTTTAGAAAGAAAAACGAGAAATTCATCAATAATATCAAACAGAATCTTTTTTTTTCTCTTTTTGATCTAATAAAAAGTGCAATGCATTAAAAGCTCGCCGTTGGTGTCAACATAGACAAAGACAATTTCCTGGTTTTGATCATTGTATAGAATATTAAATGAATCTCATTTATGGACATCGCATATTCTTTCAACAACGAATGACTCTCAAGAGAGACAAGGCGAGAAAGCGAGAAAGTGCGAGAGAGAGACAAATAAAGAGAAGAATGACCTCTCTCTCTTATCCTGTGTGCTATAAAACATTGACTTGCGTGCATGATGCGTTTGAGTGTTGAACATACAGGTGGTTTATTTTTTATTGAATACAATTGATGAGAAGGAGGGATTTTCTTCAAAGAAGATAAATCTAATTAGAAAAGACTTGAAATAAATTCAATATTTAACAAATACTTAAAGCTTATAAACGACAGGTTCGTCTTATTTTTATCGTAGCTATTCTTTTAGAAATATCTTTTTATAAATAAGATATGAAGTCTATTCGATGTTGTATTGAATCTTTACCATTTAAGATTTATAAACATGAACATATGTTTATATGTACAAAGAAAGATTAGACGCTTCTATACATCAATAGAATAGGTCTGGTCTGCACGATATACATAATAATATGCATATATATATATGTGTGTGTGTGTGTGCAGAATAACTTCTAATTTGGCATCATATACAAGAAAAGATCGTCTTACATGAAACTGTAGGTGTCCATGTTTTTTCAACTTTTTTTCTACAATTGTTTAGCAACGACATTTCTTAAAGAAAAGACCGTGTCAATTAGAATGACCTCTTTTGTTTGTCTATATGTATGTTGACCTTCTCTCAATGTTGGTACGATGAAGATGACGACTCTCTAATTCCATATAGCTAGCTAGTGAAGGGAGAGAAAAAGAAAATAAAAATGTTCTGTTTCTCTCTCTATCTAACAAATATTGATTGTGAGAAGTAGATGAAACGGAAATCGAGAAACATATTTGAACTCTGAAGGGAATCCTTCTTTTATTCATTATCCAATTAGAACTAATAGGGTTTCTTTGCTGTATTTATCATTTCGTCCATTTTCTTTTTTATCATAATTAGTGTTCATTTATGATATATATATATATATATATGCTACAGTTGAAAGTCATTGAGTCACTATTCCGGAAATCATTTTCTTTTTATTTACCTTTACAGATCTATTCTATCGAAGGAAACAGATGATCTGGCCAAGGCTAACAAGACTCTTTCATCATCTTCAATAGTAGATCAACAATGTACACGCGCGCACCAGATTATTTGAGCCTTTTCTATTCGGTATTTCTTTCCTCCTTTTTGCATAATCATTATACGAAGAGTAGAAATCCAATGAAGCGAACGTGATGCGCGGATAATGAGTACCGACGGTGGAATTATTTAGTGTCAAAGAAGACAGAAAGAAAAGATTATTGATAGTGAAAGAGTATATATGTGCTTCAATGATTTTCAACATTGTGTCACTTCATAAATCAGAATAATCATAAACAACGCTCGGGTGAGTTTTAATCAAAATAATATTTTATTTCATTTCTCATTTTAGATAGAATAAGTATTAATTATTTCAAAAAGAAAAAAGAAAAGCTTCAGAGTATCATTATTTGAGAATTATTTATTTTCATAAGGTAATAATAGATGATAAGGTCTCTTATTAAATTATTATTCCACCTGTTTAAATCCTCAAGGCACTTCTAGAGATGGAAACAATACTATAAGTGTCCATAAACATGATGTTCATTGCTTTAAGGCGTTACATACTATGTTTTTTTTTGTTGGGAATCGAAATGTAACACTTGTTTTTATTTATCGACATTGAATATAACAGATGTTGATTAACTTCCCTACAGCGATATACGTATAACATTGTCGCCATTGCAATTAAACGTTTATCTGTTCTCTTCGACTGCTTTGCATATAAATGACTTTTCTTTTATCGACTTCTGTTTATTACATCATTCAGATATTTCTGAGAGAAGAAAAATATCGTAAGTCATAGAAATCTTTTGAAGAACATAACTATGAGATACTGTGTAAAACTATTAGCTCACACTATAAATATGTAGAAACAAATCGATAAAGTATATCGATTGATTGACCGTGTCCGTGTGTGACATAGATTAAAATCTTTACACATTTGAATTTTGCTTTTATGTAAGACGAAATAATAACGATGAATAACTTTTTTGGTCAAAATAATGACATAAGGTGAGATGCAGAGTTCATTTTATTTAATTAGATAGTTACATCATTATGAGGAGTTCACTCTCTTTTCGATGTACGTCCAGACATTAGTGTAAGGTACGTGGATCGAATAACAAACAGGATTAGATGGATATGAGTAAAAAGAGAATAGATGTGCCTTTAAGCATCGACCATCGGCTTAGTAAATCAGACTCTACTAGAAAAGAAAGATTATTTGTCACGTTTGTTAGTTGAAGAAGTTTAGTTTAAAAACTCAACTGAACTGGTAGCTATTTGATTTGGATTATATATAAAATATTTGCAAATTCTTTCATTTTTATTTATTCAGTATCTGTCTTTTTCTTTTTTACTATTGATGCACTTTGATGTTCTTGTTAATGAAAGGTTTCCTCTATATCATTAGTATCTAATAATAGGATGGATGTTAATACTAGGTAGTATAGTGATAAATGATTGTTGAATTGTATAATTTAATGAAAAGAAAGATAACCTTGAGGCAAAACGCACATAAATATTCGAAATAACAATACCTTTTTTCTTTTTGTGTTAATTTATTCTCATGAATAATTTTTTCCTTCTTCTTTTTCAATTGAATAGAAAGAAATCAATCACATAGTACGCATATATATAGCTATGTATATGTACATCGTTGTTCTCTTCTCTTTTTTTTACATAACATTCATCGAAGCATAGCCTATCATCTAGCATATGTGATGACAAGTTTTCATCGACATAAACTTGTGCCAAAAAGATAACGGCTAGTGTTTATGTCATTCAATAGCTTTTCTTTCTTTCTCATTTTTTTCTGCATTCATACGTAATAATGAGAGAATATTCTTTTTCTTCTACTTGAATAGCAAAGAAGAAAAAAAGAATGAAAGCTCCGATCTAATCACATCTGCCTACCGGGTGAATAGATGTATATGAGTCTGCTTTAATCAAGGACAATATCTATTCTTGTAATAAAAGACAGAATTTTCCATTAAATAAACTTTCTGATTATATTCTTTAATTTTCAATACAGAAAGAAAAATCGATGCGTTATCGTTTCGGTAGGAGCTTTTTTTACATTCAAACGTACATGGCATTTATTTTTGTTGCTTTGACACATTTCGATAGCATACGATTGGAACTATGTAATTATTCTGTTCATCCGGTCATGACTATGTTTCCTTTATATTTTAACATTTAATTTTCAATGAAAATTTCTGTTTTTCAGATGGCGCACGATGGTTTACGTCGTCTTCCTCCTCCACCTCTATTTACAATTCGTCCTCCACCTAAACCACCTGGACCTTTATTTGAACATTTTCAAACAGTTGAAATTTTAAATGGTCAATGTGTGAGACCATCATTGAATATTTTTAATACTTCTTCAACTATTCTGCAAACACATGAAGAGCAAATAAATTGGCTAAATCTCTTTCTTCTTATTTTGGCTATTATTAGTGTTATTTCTTGTATTATAATTGCAATATTTATTTTTATTTGTCTCAAGTAAAACAATATATTTTTTTGTTTTTGTCACATATTATTCTGTATTTTTTTCTTATTTAGAAAATTAAGAAAAGAAGAATCACAATACAAAAGTTATGTCATGACTGGTTCAATATCGTCAAGAAATCCTCATCCTCATCAATCTGATCTATGTACAAGAGCAAGTGAGCATTATAAGGTAAGAGTTCATGTCTCTTAGTGTTGATTAAATATTCAATGTTACTTTGAGAAACAAAATCAAAATCATAACAAAACACTTAAGAGAATAATGCAAATAAAAACAGGTGTGATACACTTAACACTTTTTTTTATTATCAATGTGAACCAATCTATTGCAGATATTGATAATAGGCATGTGAGAAAAGCACTTGTTAACGATTTTTCAATGATCAAATAGCTAACATCTGGAGAGTTTTCTCTATTTAAGCATTAATGTTTTTCACGCACCGTTTTTCTTTCCATTCCTTACATTGCTAACATGAATAAATCATGAAAGAAAAGGAAAATGATCTTGACTATTCCATTTCTCTTTCGTCTATTATTTATTCTCTTAACACAAGGTTAATTTTAGAAAAGTATTATTTACTTTTTGATTATTTAAACAATGGAAATATTAGCTCGAGTTTATTCATGACAATAGAGATATATTGAAGAAGTAATTGTAAAATTATATTGTTCTACATTAACGAGATAAGTACTCGAGTTGTTTTGAAAATTATATTTCTTTTTGTATTATTGTTGAGGATAGATAATAAAATTCTCTAGGATTCAAATTTCTCGAAGTATTGTACTTAATTACTTTTTGAAAATTTTAGTCGATATCTCGATATTGACTGGAGTCGAAGTAAAATGATTATTTTTCTAAAAGAATAGATTTTTTTTTGCTATAGGCCTCAATCAGTTTAAGTTTTCTTTTCTCTAGTTTCATATGAACCTTTGAAGATGATTTTAATCAATCCTATAAAAATTGTTTTTCAACTAATTTCTAATTTTTAAATACTACTATCATGAGCAATAATATAACTAATGTGTACACAGTTATCATTCAATAGGAATGGGAACTGGTGCAGCTGATATGTATGTAGAACTTACTTGAATTAGGGACTTTCAAGCAGAATATGATGTCTTTAATATTAAAAGAATTATTTTTTTCTAATAATTTGTTTTTGTTAAATGTCGACTTAACCGACAAAAACAGCAGTCTATTACTGATGAATATTGATTTACTCTTTTGAATCATTTAAGTTGTGTAAAATATTCATAAGTACCTATATTTTCATTTAAAAACGAAAATTTTAATAAAATCGATACGATCTTATGATAAAAGAAATGGCGGATTAAAAATATATTGTGCTCTTTGTTGTAGTGTACATCGACTACATTGAATTGTTGTGATGATTATTATTCTCATCAATTAATTCCAATGACAGAAGCCCCATCACAATCTGTCATTTCCCCTCATCATATTGTAAATTCAACTAATAATACTGATTCTCCATCAGCATTAAACAGTGCCGGTGGTGTTGATAACGCACAAAATCACCAATATGAATGTATACCTGAATGTTTCTTGACAATGGCCCGTCATCATCATCATCATCATCCGTCAGCTGTATGTCATCGTCAACATCAATTGTATCATAGACCTAATACGTGTTCGGTACCTTATGCTACTTTTTCACGCTCAATACTTCTATCTCGAGGAGTGACAACAACAAGTACAAGTAATAGTAGTCAATGTACATGTTCTCCTCCGCCATCAGCAACAATCGTTCAAGAAGAATCATCTATTCCTTTACTTGACTCATCTATTTATAAAGAATCTCATCAGAAAGGAGAACAATTACCGTCACCACCAAAATCGATGATAATCGGATGGACAAGACGAAATTCAACTATATCAACAAAACGAAAATCGGCTGGTCATTCTAGTAATGAACAACGACACAGTTTTCTGTCTCAATTACGGAAGTCTTCTGTATTACAATAATTAATTAGATAAAATGCAGTGATTTTAATTACTTTTTCTTTGTCTTGTTTTAATAACAAATCGTCATTTAATTGAAATGAAATTAGACAAATCCAATATACATTTTTTGACAAAATACAAAGTATTTCAGTGAATTTTTACAGATTATTACTAAAGCTTTATTGGATTTTAAACGTTGTTTTAATGCAATATTCATTTAATATTTCGATTTTATTTCTTAGATAAATAATCGATGATCACTTTGAATAGAATTGATTGATTCGACCTTTAAATAGACAAGTAGAATATTATTTTCTATCTAAATGATACATCAGACGTTGTTTGTGATCTAAAAACTAAAACTGACTTTATATTAGACTGTAAAAAATCAAAATATTTTTTGCATACTCATCTAATTTCAATGATGAAATGCTGGAATTTATTATGCCATTGCTTTTTGAATGCATTATATATTTGAAAACAAGCATTTACAACACGTATCATTAGCTTTTGTATCGGAAATCTTCAGATTGAAAATAAATAATGTTTAGAAAAAAATTAGATTTTAATTCTTCTTTAGAAAAGAATTGCTTTACAGGTATGTGTAAACAATTTATTTTTAGTCGTATGGAACATATAGTAAATACAATTTATCTTCATACTCCATTTCAACAAAGTAATGATTGAAGAGAAACTTGATAAATGATTTGTAATTCTATACGTTTATTCTTGTATGTTGTCTCGACATAGCACATGATAATCAATGAAGATGCTATGTTCATTTATATAATAATACATAGATTTATATTTTGACACGATTATGTCCCAAATAGGATTCAAAAATATTCAAAAAACACATTCAAACAGATACGTTTATCACGAGTTCATATCAATAATGTTTACATTATTACGTTCTATTCAATTTTTGTTCATCAGTATTTCTCTCAGCAATCTGAAATATAACAATGAATAGACAAACAAAAATAATATTTTTTCAAAGAACTTTTTGATCTCATATTATAATAAGTTGTCTAATTATTTTGCTAAACAAGAAGGAACAATAGATCGTTCACGTGAATTTTCTTCAAAGACTTACTGAGAAATTGTCATAAATGAATATGTACATCGCATTCAAGTAAAATAAAAACAGTTGATAGACTTCATATTAATCATTGTTTTGAATAAGACATTTACAATAGGTCAACAATGATTTTTTAAAATAAAAATGAATAAGAAAAGAAACATTGTTGAGAAAGAAAAGACGCACCAAGTAACTTTTCATGTTAGTGAAGAAATAAAATGGTATTAAGACAAAAACACGCTAGTAAATTAGATAAATAGTCAGTTGTTTGTGGTTTGTGATTATCCAGTTGCTTCATTAATATCAAATCATTATTTTGGATATTAGCGATAGTATTGAGATGGTAAATAGAAAAGTTGACCGTATGATGTCGTTTAAAGTTTAATCGAATTCAAAACATGTTATATGTATATGCATATTCATTTATTGTTATTCGATAGAAAAAGTCCAGCTGAACAACACAGTCATGATAATGGCAGTTTGAAGATATTGTTGCTTTGACTCATGCATAGATTACTACATTCTGTATGACATTTTCTGAATGTCATTCAGTGATTCAACGGTAGAATGATCTAATCTTTTTGTTTTAGTAAATGATATTTTTATTGAAGCAAAAGAAAATAGAATGAATGAATTTAACTCACATATTCTAATAGAGAAATATTTTGTTGTAGTTCAGTTCATAGTATATCGTTTGATAGGACTTATTTGAATGTAATTAAATGTTATCTATTTTATGAAATAAAAACTAGATCATGGGTAAATCGAGCACATTGAAAAACTCAAGATTTGTCTTTCATTTTCCTTTTTTTTTAATAAATATCTTTTTATAAGTTCTCAAATGATAGCACGTTTTTATTTATTTATCTAGCTCCTGGCTTTATTTATTTGAAATGCTTAATTGAATCATTGAATTTTTTCGAATTATTTCAATATACATGATTGAAAAACAAATCTATCAGCTATCTTCTCTTTGAATAGGCTGATATATTTGTCATCGTGTTTACAAAGACTTTTAGAATAGTAATCCGATATTTTATATATCGATCAATATATAAGTATTCGTTGGAATTGATTATCGGTAAAATTCCATGAAAAGTAAATTCTGGTTAAAAGTTCCAAAATATTAATTATTTTCAAGATGAATAATTCTTTGCAAATGCTCTTCCTCATGTCAGGTTCAATCTCTGTTTTTTTTTCTCCTTCATAATTTCAAATGAACTTTTTACTGCAGAAAAATACATCAACGTCTGTAACAACTTTTTAAAAGAAATGTTTCGCTCATGTAGTTAATGCTTGACGTTTTTATTCTTCATGTGACGTTCACACATTTTGATTGTTTATTTCTACATATTATGGTTATGAGTGCTGATAAGACGTTTTTAGTCTTATTCTTTCCCTTGTTGCGCATTGTATTCTGCAAACAAACAGTTGGAGGAGAGAAGTGATAAAAGAGAAAAAAAAAGGAAGGGTAATAGAATCGAGTAGTTATACGTAGTAGTGCATGCGCTATACAACTACCGCCAATCGATCACCATCACGTCTCGAGAAGAAAAAGAAAAAAAGAAAAAGACCATGTATTATATAATTATACATAGCCACCACTCTCTTTCTTCTCTTCAATCCTCAGTAGCATACCAATGAGCAAAGAAAAAAAGAAGAGAACTGATAGAAAAAAAATTATGAAGTATAGGAAAAGAAGACTCTTGTTATTCATCATACTCTTTACGAATTGATAGAAAAATAACATAGAAGAATAAGATAGATCAACAGTTCAAACGTCAATGAATTGTAAAAATCATTGGCATAATGTCTTTATACATTTGATTGGAACTTGAAGGCATCATTATTCGTATCGTCAAATCAATAGAGATGTGTATGTTTCGTTGAAGGACATTCTATGACAAGCAAGAGAACGAACACATGCACACAAACACACACACGTACACCTATTACTAACTGGTAACTTCTATTCAGTCGAACATTATATTGACATTTTTATTCGAATTTATTGTAAAATTTGTTTTTAAGAATAAGATCTTTCGATAGATATTTATTTTAGATCCATGGCTGACATAATATTAAAATTAAGTCGTAGTCTTATTAAAGTCGATACAAATAAAGATTTTTTATCAGATCAAATTCATTATCAAATAACACTTACTGTTTTAATTATATCAGCCATAGCTTCAACAAGTCTTCAATATTATGCTGATCCAATTCATTGTATTCAACCAGCTCAATTCACTGACGGTTATACATCATTCGCTCGTACTTTATGTTGGTTAAATAATACATATTTCTATCCACAAACTTATACAAGAATACCAATGAATAAAAATGAACGTTTACAGCATACACTTCGTTATTATCAATGGTTACCATTTGTCTATTTGATTCAAGCTTTTTTCTTCTTATTACCACATTTAATTTGGATTAGTTTTTATAAACGAAATGGTTTAAATCCAGGATTGATGGTTAATCAAGGAAAAAAATTCAATGATAAACCTGAAATATATCATCGAATTGCAAAAGAAATTGAACGTTATTTAATGTGTAGACAATTAGCACAGTGTAAAAAAAAATTATTATTGCGTCATAATGTTAATGAAAATTATGACAATTCTTCTTCGCCACTTCTTCTACCAAATATTTCATTTCGTATTCGATATCATACCTATTATCTTGTAACGCTTTATCTTCTCGTTAAATTTATTTATATTATTAATATTATTCTACAAGTATTTATATTAAATATTATTTTATCGACAGGAAACTATCGATTTTTTCGTTTCGGTTTTGATACTTTGACATATGTATTTCGTTCATCATTACGCGAACGTATAGGTGAATTGTCACATCAACATCAACAATTATTTCCATTTGTTACTTTATGTGATTTTCACATACGAGAATTAGGTCAAGATCATTACTATACCATTGAAGTATGTATTAAGAAGTACATTAAATTTTCTACAAATATTATGTTTTGTTTTTATTTTCTTCTTTTAGTGTATATTATTAATAAATATATTCTATGAAAAGATTTATTTTGCTATGTGGATTTGGTTTGTTATACTTTTTCTAATATCAATTATTTCATTGATTTATTCGTTTTATATTTATGTTCCATTTTTTGCTCGTTACCGTTTTATTAATAAATTTATTCGTTGTATTAAGAGTAAAAAGCAACAAACATTTTCACCTTATACACCAATATCACCGACTTCAACAAATATTACAACAACAGATGCTGAACCACAAAACAATATTTTAAATGATGTCAGTCGTCAGAAAGGTTTTGTTCAATGGTTACAACGTGATGGAGTTTTTCTTCTTCATTTACTTAATACACATGCAGGTGAACGATTAACTATAAAATGTGTTGAAGATTTATTAGCAATTTGGATTAATAATTATGAGGAGAAATCAAAGCTTGCTGATCGATTACTTAAAAACGAATTTCAGTTTTCACAATAATAAATATGATCATTGTTCTTCATTTCTTTTTTTTTCTTTTCTTTTTTGTTGATTATTCTCTTCTGTACAACATTGACATTGAGTGATAGACAAATTTTTCAAGTAAATAACTGAATTCATGCTAATATAAAACATAGACGAGATGATCTTCATTTCTGTAGAAACTGTACTGTTAACTCATTTAAAAGACTCATTGGTTCATTTTATGACATAAGAATTGCAATGAAATTCATTCTTTTCAAATGGTTCTTTTCGAAATATTATCAAAACTAAACTATATAGCTAATAGAAAATCCTATAGCTTGTGTTCCAAGTAATAATAAATAAATTAAAGAGTTTTCTGAATAATTCAAGGGCATCATTACGTATGAACAACGATGGTACATCAGATGGGAAAATGTTTTTTCTTTATGACAGATACAATCCGGTTAGAAATTTTATTTTTCATGGTCTTTCTATGCATAACTGTAGGACGCATAAATATATAAATCTGATTTGTTTAAAGAGCAAAGTGTCTTAGGAAAATATATAAATATATGAAAACTAAATAAAAAAGTAGGTATTACCTTAACATAAATATAAAGAAAAAAGATTTTATTGTATTGATATTTAAAGTATATTGTGAAGAATTTTAGTTCAAAAACCGTCCTAAAAGGGTTTGAAATTGAACTTTTTTTATTTACTATTCGCCTCAATTATCTCTAGATCAAATGTGAATACTATTTTGTTTTTCTTATAATTTCTTTCGAAAGAGATGCAATAGTGTGTTACTGACAGAAATGTATTTCGCTGATTGATATTGTTTGAATAGTTCTACTCAGTTGATGAAAATCATAGTTCAAATCACGTTGAATCTACAATTTTCACGAATAATATTCTTTTTAAATGTTAGATTTTAATTTTTCAACACACGTAAATACCTAATAGAAAGGAAATCATAGTATTTTTGTAAGAGCAGTTATCAAATAGTTAACTATTCTTTGTGTGTACTTTTTTTATTTTTACTTTGCCGAATCTATAGAATTAATGCTCGACGGCCTATTTGTGTGTACAATTGCAACAACGTTGTTCAACACAGTATGCTAGCAATTTTCGACAAAACGACATAATCGAAAAAGATAATTGATCAACTTCAAAGAAGTATGATGCACATGTGCTTAATATTTTAGCTATTTAAACACGTCATAAGAAATAATGTGTTTGCTAATTGATAATAGATTCCGAATAATGACATTTAACAATAACGTTTCACATAGTTAGCTCCTAGCGAAAAAAAAAGAGTAAGAAAATAAGTTATTAAAGATCCTAAACATTATTCTTGATCATAATCAATGTCAATAGGATTTTGCACTTACTTCGACGCATATTCAGAACGAAATGTAGATAAGCTTCGTATAATTCCACAAGGAAGATTGTGTTGAACCTATCCACATATGGTTTTCTGTATCTGCTCGATTGGTTAATACATCATCGGATGGTTTGCTCACGTAACGACTCTTATCTAATATTTAGTTGTCGTTCAAGATAAAACCATTGATTCTAATTATCCTATTCCTCGTCCTCAATTTACACGGTATGGTTCTGGATTTTATTCTTTTCTCATATAATGAGGAGAATCACAATCAGCAATATTTTTCAGAAAAAGGCGATAACAACAATAACTAATATGCTTTTTCTTATGTCACATTAAACTGATGGTATTATTATTGTCATCATTTTTATAAAATATGCGTTTTACTGATGTCTTCTATCTCATCCAAATAGTTACAAAAAAAATCCGCACTTTAGGAAAGTTCATATTCATTAAAAATTAGAGCAATCGTATAGGTTAACTATATAAATTATGTGATAAAAAATCGACAAAATTTGAATCATTTCAAAAATTCTTTTCGAAACGTGAATTGCATTTTTTCTCGATAGTTCACCAATAAATTTTTGTAACAAACTTTCCATGTTCGTATTTCAGTATCTATTATCAAAGTAGCATCTGTTTTAGATGTATTATGCATTTTTTCCCCTCAAATTATAGTCATACGGTCAAAGAAACATAAATTAACTGTATCGTGAAGTAATACGTGCTGGAAACTATTAAAGTATTTTTCGACTCAGTCAGCATAGCACGATATTCTGTCTGATTCTACAATTATCTAAACAATTGTTTTTCGGAGTTGTCAAGTAAAAATAACATTCTTTTGATATATTGACTGTTTTTACTTGAACTTGAGAACAACACATCAGTATTTAAACTGAAATTCAAAAGTGTCTGTAGCGCTTATATTTGCTTGCAATAAGAAACAATATCTTTTTAAATATTTTCAATGTCTTTTAGAATAATAATCCAGTATTCTTGTGAACAAAAGGCATGTTAAGTATTAAAATTTATTCAAATACTTCAAGATTCAACAAGATTTTTTTATATTTTCAACTAAGGTCATGAAAAATAAGAGATGTTATATTTAGAAATATTTTATGTTTAAATACATATGAAGACTCTCGAAATTACTATTAGAACACATATTTTCATCCTCAATGTAATAGCATCAAGGTAAACATTCGAGGTGGTCTCAGATATATACGAGAGAAATCATTGAGTAACATTGTCTATATAACTAAATAAATTCTATTGATGATAACCAATTGCAATAAAGTAACAATCTGGAGTGATTTGCAGAACATGGATCTCAATTGACGAAGATTCTATTAATTCATTGTAGAAAACCGAATGAAAATCATCACCTGTAGATATTGATCATAATTGTCAAGAAGCTGTAATAATGAAAACAAATGATATATAGGTACTTTTCGAAGCTCACGAGAGCTATTCAGCTTAAGAGACAAAAGTTTATTATATTTACACATTCAGAAAAAACATCAAGTACATTTTGGCGTACTTTATTTATGGTACAAAAGTTTTTTTCGCACTTGAGTAGGCCTAGAAGTCCCATCTTTGTTAGTGATATGCATCTCCGATAATTTCATCCAAACGGACAGGAAAAAACCTACAGGTAGGAGAAAAAATATTTTAGACACCAAACTTTTATATTTAATTTGAAAATTGATTGCTAATAAGCCTTTGAAATAAAGATATGACTGACGAATAATACTGAATAATTACATCTGTGACAGATACATTCAATGAGAGAAAATATATTTACTAAAATTATTCTATAGAAATAACTCAACGACTTTGCTTACCGGCATAGTATTCATATAATTACAATAGTATTGAAATCAGGCTTTAAAACCAGCAGACATATTATGCACAGCTTTTCTCAAACAGTAGAAAGATGTTGTATCTTCGCTTTCATAGTGTATGTTTTAGAGTTAGGAAAATAAGCTATTTCGTTGTGATTGATGCGTCTGATTGTTGAAGATACCTATGACCATCAGGATAAAGTATCAACTCGGAAATCAAACCTATTGATAAAATTGTTATCGTGCCACCTTTTCAAAGCTAAAACATGAAACGCAAACGGTTAATTGTTATTAATCAGATGCAAATTATTTTATTCGATCGATTTAAGGACACTTTCCATTGGCATTCTCTTGCTTAATTGTCTAGAAATTCAATGAAACACTGATTCTAGTTCATATATCAATAACATATACAGCAGTCTGTGACACGAATATAAACGTCTATCATCATCTATCAACGACAGGAGATTCATATGTGTACCTTTTGATTCAACACCACTTCTAGATCGTTTTTCATAAAAAGTAATGAAAGGTATGTGGAATAATTAAGAGTTGAAGCGACGACTATTATCGTTCACACGAACTGATGATTATATTATATATATATATTATCTTCTACCTTTCAAAGTTTAATTGCTATGAAATCTAGCTACGAAAACAATATTATGTAAATTAAAAACGACATTTAAAATAATCTATGGAGAAAATCACAAAGATTGACAAGACAGATTTTATTTTTCAGCAAAACGACAATGCTAATTTCAAATGTATATACATTATCCAAGACAACAGCTATTGAAAAAAACGTACATCGATAAGACTGAAAAGATCGCCATAAAGCAATACCAATTTTATAAACCTGATAATCATCGATGTTCTCTCGAACAACTCCATAAAACAAAAGAAACAAAAATAAGAGATAACAAATACTTAACATTATACGAATACTACATTTCTTTTTTTTATGATACAAATCAATGCAATAAATGATAAAATTTCGTACTTCATTTAAATAGTAGAAATTCAGTATGTCAAAGTCAGAATATTATTTTAGCTACTTAGTTGACCACAAACTTTTGAATCAGGTAATTTGTTTGATTCAATATCTATCGTATTTTGACATTTACTAGTATATTTAATCACTATCTAGAAGTTAATATTTATCTTCTTCTAAATAATAATCTTATCAATGGCCGATGACGAAGAAAATGATCCAACAGCACCATTTAATGAATTAGAAGCATTTGATTCTCTTTGGGAAGCTTTAACATGGAAACAAATTAAAAAACGTGTTCCTATATGTGCTCAAAAAACACTTTACAATCGATACTTTTTAGCTAATCTTGTTTATCTTGTAAGTAAATAGTTCAAGTAAATTTTACCTTTATTCTTAAAAACTCCTATTCAGATCTATGCAATTGGTATTCTCTTAATCGATTTTTATCCAAGATCCTATCCTGACGAAGGATCAGAGAACGAAACCTGCACTAATTATTCTAGTGAATACACTTATGATGAAAATTGTACTGAGCCGGAACGCGAATTTAGTTTGGAAAATAGACTGTATATTGGTGAGTAATAATAATGAAAATATGAAAACAATATTCATCATTCAAAATTTAATCTATGTTCAAGGCTTAGGAGTAATACATCTGGTTTCTGCTACATTGTATTGGTGGGCATGGAGAGGTAATCAGATGATGCTTTCTTGTTCATTGCTTTGATGTCTTCGTAAAATAGATCATCGCTGGAATGATGTTATTATGATACCGGAATATTTAAATCATATTGAAGCAGCTTTATATTTATGGAGTGCTATATGGTATGTAAGAGAAGAAACATGCGGTTTGTATGGTTATGGTTACTATACTACAAGAATTCATATAATTGAAACTGTAGCAGCATTTGTTGAATTATTTGCATCATTTGGATGGTGAGTTGAGTTTGAACAAGGGATAAGACAATGTTTTTTTTTAATTTTTTTTTTGAACTTAGGATCATGTCTTGGTATCGAACATATACACGTGCCATTTGCCGTGGTTTTACATTTGATGATCCTGATACAGTTGCATATACATTGACAACATTAAGTTCATTTATTTACATAACCTACAACATTCAAATATTACAAAATCCAGAATTGTATGAGTTGAACGGCATTTATACTAATGGTGACATTATTTATTCTGTTGGCGCTTTTTTTTATCTATGGGCAAATTTGCGTGACGATGGTTGGCTATGGTGGTTACCTGTTGGTGGACAGTATGGACTTGCAGCAGGAAGAATTCAAATTGGAAAACCTGTTAAAGTTGGTTTACCTCATCTATTAATTGGTGGAGGTGACCCATGTGCAAACTGTTGTCGTTCACCTTTTAAAAATAATTTAGTCATAGTAAATAATGATGTAGTACCTCTAGATGAAAAACAAAATGCAACCAACAATAATACCAAAGATGCTGTAAATCGCGTATAATTTGATTCTTTTGTTTTCTAAATATTCTTAGAATTTTTAAGTAGTTTTTTTTTATGACGATTAGTGTATATGAAAGTATTTATCTTAAATAAAATATTAAATTAAAGGTATTTCATGCAATAGAAATTAAAGAGCATTTTTATTCCGAAAATATCGAAGTCAGCAGATACATTAAACACGACTTCAAAAATACATTTTACATTAAAAGTTTATGTCATTGAAGATATTCTGATAAAATAAAAAATTTCACTAGTAAACCAGTGAGTTTCTCTTAGAGTAGAGTCGACTCAAATATTTAAACTTTTAAATTGATAAATATTGGAAAATCACTAACGTTTAATTATTTCATTTTTTTTAGAATACGTAAATTCATGAGATGAAAATGTTAAAAAAATAATGGAAGTATTGCAATAATTCTTTGCTATGAAATGTCTTGTATGAACTAAAAGTTTATTATGACGATGTACGATCAGTTCTGGTCGCCGTAATGCTCGACCTGTGTATCTTTGTTCACATATTGTTCTGAGAAAAAAGACTTTATATTTATTAATATGAAATCACATATCACTCAATTGTGAGCTTTTATACTTTTAGCTGTACTGGTTGTTGTTTATGAAACACAAAAATCAAGTTCGTATAGAAATCTACAAAAATCAACGAAACATTAGTAGCTACATATGTAGACTATGGCCGATAAATAAAAGAAATGTGACACACAGCTGTGTTCTAGAATGATATTGGCTTCTATTAGTACTGTACATATTCATCGGTTTAATCAACCATTTTCTTCATAGTCTATGACTGGAGAGTCTGATGAGCTATCGAGTTGACTATACATTCTATCGTCGATTTTTTGAACTCGATGAAACTCAAAATGATTGGGTCCAGCTTTTTCAAAAAATCAATCTGTTTTTTCTCATGTTAAGCAGCTTTCGAACGAGATCACGGTGGCCTTTTTCTATGTTAATACCAGGCCGTTTTGTTGAGACATACATCAAACGAGATTCATCTATAACCTATTGGACAACCAGAATGCACTGCAAACCTTCATATTTCTTTTAAAAGACAATATTAGGTAGATGAATTCAATAAAGTTCTTTTTTTAGATTTGGAAGGTTTGATTGAATGAAAAAGGTGGCAAATTGTTGAGTTGTTGTTTTTCAATACTGGACTTATCATCTTTTTCTTTCAATCAAAAAGTAAGAATTTATAAGAAAAGAAGTGCTGTCAAATCCTTCCATCCGACATTCTATTTGAAAATATAATCTATAGAATGAAGACTTACCAAGAATTTTGGACTACTCAATAAGCCATATTAAACAATGGTTTGATAAATATCTGATGAAAAAATTATGATATAAAGCAAAAAGTTTCACTATAGTCTGTTTACAACAATCTAAACATATCAAGCGATTTGAATTATCACGCCCAGAAATCAATTTTTAACCAGATTCAATTTTCATGACGGAAAATGTCTGCAATTTTTAGACTAGTATCGTGATACCTAGAAAGCTTAAGGTCGCATTAACTTGAAATTTTCATGTTTATTACATTAAAAATAACAGGGAACTGAACAGTAGAGCACTGCCAAATAACATGTGTCCCAGAGAATAATTGAACCTCGCAGTACTGAACCAATATCTTTGTCAATTTTCATCATTCAGACTTAGTTTCTTTTTAGTAAAATACTTCTCATTCAATTCTCGACAAAACTGTATAAAACGTTTTAACGTAAAAATGAATCGTGAAAATTCTACGCTACAAATTATAAGACATCAAAATGACCGATTCCGTAAATCTGTTTTGTCAGTTTGCAGTATCCTCGCTGCCAGTGTGAGATGTGTAAGATACAAACAAACCAAATGAGTCATTGTATAGCTCTCGAAAAGTTCTTTCTCGATGGGAATTAAAAATTCCTTTCGAAGCTTTAACTCTCGTGTAGCCAACCTTTTTCTTTTCCATATATTTCGAATTTTTTCGCTCGAATTCGGCGTTAGCTGGGAAAACGCCTGCACCTATGTCCTAAACTAACTTATTATGATAAAATGCTGTTGCTGCTTTGAAAGTAAATGATTAGCTTACCAGGCCTACGCAACGGTCTGGTGTTTATTGTATGTTTTGTAGAAAACATATGGGGCGAGAACACGAATTTCGATGATTCCACATCGTTTCGTAAGAAATATCGTCATTTGTACATTACTATCCTTTTTAAACGACCTTCACCAAAGGTCACAAGAAGACATTTGAGAATATTGAAAAAGTATAAAATGAACATAACTCGGTGCCTGTCTAATTAGAGGCAAGATATGATTCATTTTTAGAAAAAAATTCTGTTACAAAAACTATCATTTTGGTGTCTTATAGTCTCTAACGTAGAATTTTTCACGACTCCTTTTTATATTCAATCGTTTTCCATAGTTTTATTGAGAATTGAATGAAGAATATTGTGGTAAAAAAAATAAAACCTGTGTGGCGACAATTGAGAGATTCATTTATTTTCGGATATCCGCTACTTTGTAATTAACAATTTTCTATTATTCGGAGTCCAAAGTTCCATAGGAAATAATCTTTGTTGAAATGGCATCTTCAACATAATAATATCAAGAAAATATTGTTCAAGAATGATCAATTACTAGATAATTTTATTAGTAAATCAATAACAGATGTAATATCTTTATTTTTGGATTATTATCATTGATATAAAAATTTCTTTTTTCATTACTTTGAGAGATTTTAAGTAAAGTTATTTAAAGAAATATTGAATGTAAATATTATTTCTAGTTCAATGTATAAAAGAAATTTTTGTCGAACATTCCATTAGAGTTATATGGAATATTTTGAATATTGATGATAAACAGAATACAATTATCAGTTAGGTGTCATGCTAAAATGTATACAACATATCAGTCATATTTCCACACCATTCTTGACTATGATTGATAACTTCAAAATAAATAGACTTGGATCTGCTTTACATCAGTTAATTACAGTATCATTAAAAATTAATTATTCTTACTCAACTTATAATAAACTGAATCATGAACCATCTGACTTGACGTTCATTGATTATATTTGTAAAATAAAATCTGAATGAATATTGTCAATTATCTTTGATCGCTCTCCCGTCTTATAGCAGAAATAATAATAATAATAATAATAATAATAATAATAATAATGAAAAGATAAAAAAAAAGAATCCGAACAAAGAAAAAAGAATAATGTACACAGAAGAAGACAAGTATTACATCCATACGCTCTATTCTCTGGGCGAACAAATTGAATTGATCCACAGGTAACAACAGCGAGAAAATAAAAAAATAAAAATGAACAAACAATAAGAATACAGCCGTTATCATATACTGATGTTGAGGATGTTCAAGTGTAATACAATAAGCAATTTGTGAAAGACGCGCGACTGAAAAAAGAAAAGCAGAAGAGGATCTATGTGCGAATAATTGATACTTTCAAACAATGAATATAGCGGTGTCGTACATATTCACAACGTCATTCCCATTCGTTGCAATGCTAGCAATGCATTAACCGCTTTCTAAAAAATAAAATCGATTTTTGGAAAACAAATTAAAACAGAAATAATCTTTTTTAACCTGCCAACGTCGTCTGATAACAAATCTTCGCAATTTTTTAGTTGATAGTTTCTTTTCGGCTGTTTCTTCATCGCTTGGAATAGATACTAATTTAGGTCGACGTGTTAACCATGGATGAACAAGACATTGTCTTGCTGAAAGACGCTTACTAGACAGAAAAGAAAAATTAATTAAAATAAATACTTTTTTACAAATTTATTTTTGATATAAAATTCATACTCTTTATCTTTGACAAGTAATTTTGAAATAAAATCTTTCGCTTCTTTAGATATGTCCGTAAATGATTCATCTTCAAAATCATAATTAGCTCGATTGATGTTAGCATATGTATCATTATCATTTTCACCCATAAATGGACTTAAACCAGATAATCTAATAAAAGAAACCAAAATATTCTACATAAATCTTCTGTTTTAATTTTATCAACTAACTTACAAAACATAACAAATAACTCCAACCGACCTAAAACAAAAATTAAAAGAGAAAATGAATAAATTAAAATAAATTGTTATTTAATAATCCTACCACATATCGGTGCCAAATCCAACTCTATCGAAATTAATAACTTCGGGTGCTACAAATTCAGGTGTACCAAATAAAACTTTTAACTGTTTACTGGGATCAAATTTTCTAGCAAGACCAAAATCAATAATCTTAATTCGATGACCATTTCGATTAACACATAAAATATTTTCTGGCTTCAAAAGAAAAATGGCAGAATTCTTTTATAAACCTTTGAAATTAACACCATATACCTTCATATCAAGATGAATTATATTTGATGAATGCATAAAACAGACGCCTTCACATATTTGCATCATATATAATTCACAAAGACGTTCTGTTAATATAAAATCATCATCAATAACACGTTCAAATAATTCTCCACCACTAATTCTAAATAAAAACGGATGTTGTTTTTTTTCATTTTCGATGAAAAATCTATGTTCTCTTTACAATTCCATTACAAGACAAAAAGTTCCTTTTGTTTCAAAAGCATCATAAAGTTGAAGAAGACGTGGATGTTGTAGGGCTTTCATTATTTCAATTTCATTTAATGCTTCAATACGATCTTGTTCTTTGTTTATTTGAATAAATTTAGCTGCTAGATAATGCTGCGTTGATTTTTCACGACATTTTTTAACTTCACCAAATTTTCCTCTAAATTTAAAAATAATTTTTTTTAAATTGAAACTTCTTATTTTTGTTGTGGTTCCTTTATTTTACCTTCCAAGAATTTCCATAAGTTCATATTCATCGGTAACTAATTTATTTTTCTTTACTGCTACAATACGTGGTGAAAATGGTGGATCAACATCTAGAACATGTAAACACAAATATATATATATATATAAATATATGTATGAATGATTGATCTCGTTTGTAAGACTATTTTTGTTCTTATTATTACCATCTTCTAATACGACGTCATGATATGGATGATGACCATGCTGTTGAATTACGTCAGGCCTAAAAGAACGTACAAACTGTATTTATTTCACAATATCTATCTCTTGTGAACTTACATAGAAACTGATTCTCTGATAAAAGGAAAAGAGGGAAAAGCCTTTTGTTTTAGTGTTTTATTACAGTATAAATCTAGTATCAAAAACGTTCATTATCACACAAACGAGAAGAATAGAACGAATACAGAAAAGAGAATTAAAAAGAAATAATAGACATCAAAGATTATGGTGTATATATATATAGAAATATCTTTGTACAAGCTGTAATAGATAACATCATATCACATAAGCGAGAGAGTAATGCAATGTCTGACATGTAGATGAGATTACTGAATAACAAGTTGACGTTTATGAGTCAAAATATGTACGAAACTATTTTGTAAGAAATCAAAGAACATGTTAGTAATTCTAATAGAACTATTGACGCATACTTATGAAAATATTTATATCTGTTTTGTTTTTATTTGATACAAATAATAAAATAATCGAACAAGCCATAAATAGTTTTTCTTTCTTTGTATATTATAATTATTATTATTAAAAGGCATTGATAGCATTTTCCTTATTGATTAACTTACTGTAGTATATAAGGGAACAGGGCGAATTTGGGATTTTGGGATTTTTTTGGAATTTTTGGGATTTTCAAAATCCAAAAATCCAAAATGTGAATGATGGAATTTCCATCTGAATTTTTTCCCATATGTAGGTCTCATGATCCTTAGAATATTCTAAAATTTTCAGCGCAAACAGATGTTTCCTTCTCAAGATAACGAATGCGCAAGAAATACTCATTTCACGGCGCGGTCAGAAAATCCAGTTTTTTTGAAAATTCAATATTTTAAGAAGGAAACATTTGTTCGAGTTGAAACTTTTAGGATCTTTTATGGACGATGAAACCTATATGGGATGAATTTCAGGTCGAAACTACGTCATTCACAGAGAGAAAAATGCTTTTCAATTTATGGGATTTTGGGATTTTCAAAATCCCAAAAATCCGCCTTTTCCCCCTTGGTAGTATATATGTATGATTAGTCGTGTGTATCATTAGTCAGTAAATGTATCTGTATTTTGTTACCCGTAAAGTCGAATGAGTGAATCTCTTTTGTATTTTAATGGTAAATTTGTATTTATAGCTATAATTTCTGTTATTGAACTTTGTGACACACTTGTCTCTGATAGAATTATATCAGTATTCGATAATTGACAATATTGATCAACTAAAATAACATCGGCTGAGCAAAAACGATTTTTTAATATAGATGCTTGTGGTTGTTGCTGTTCAAGATCTTCATTGATTGGACATAACGGTAGAATAGTCAATGGTACTGAAGGAATTGTACGCGTGAATGTAGTAATCGGTGGGAAAGGTGAATTGGCTCGTTTAAACGATGTTACATTAGAAATAAACTGACGTTGTTTTTGAGTTGAAGCTATAGTTGGACGAGCAAAACCAGGAGGTGACGGAGTATTCGATGATGATGAACATGACGATGAACAAGTTGAATCTGTTGTTGCACTTGTACTTGAACGTGACAATGTTACAGACTCATTATTACCATTATTAATTACTGAAACTATTCTATGCATGGCACAATCAGTATTACTTTCAATATGTTCTGTCTTTTGTTGTTGATGTTGATGTTGAGACACTTGTTTAAGCTGAGACCCTGTTTTTGTAAAAGTATTTTTTGGACTAGCAGGAGGTGGAGTAGGTCGATTATGATTAGTTATTTTTTCACAAATAATAATTGGTTGCGGTTTATTAGTATTGTTATTCTTTTTTGGCCTAAACGTTTTGGGAGAGGCAGTTTCAACGACCACAATAGGCGGAGTTCGTGAAGAATTTTCATTTGTTTTTGAACCTTCCCATTGTTTAATAAAAATGCTACGAATAGGAGAAGATACCTTGGAATGATTATTCATTGATGCAGCCGCTTGAGATTCAAATTGACGAATTATATTAGCAACTCGAGACGAAAATACACGGTTCTCAAAGAGTTGACATCGAATTTTTAAATGAGCGGGTGTTGATTCGACTAGTGAGATCGATGATTGTGAAAGCTTTAAATTTGATAATAATGGTGGAGATAATGGTGCAGGTGTGGATCGCAGAAAAAAAGGGGTTGACAGCTTTTTATTGTGACTATTCGTCGTCGTCGCCGTCGTCAAATCGTTCACGGATGTCCAACGTTGGATGAACGTTGATGATGACATTTTTCTCTCTCTCACTCTCTCTCGCTTTTTTTTCTTTCTATGTTCAATATAGAACAGCAAAAACTTATTACAGCAACGAGCATATCACCATGTTGATCGGTATCATCGACTACGACGACAATAATAATAAAGGAGAAGAAGAAGAAGAACTACGTAACATAGTACGCACGTGCATTTGTGTGCGTCAACTTCAACCTCATGCACAAATTGTATAAAAATATTCGTCGGTTACTCGAAGGAGAAATCAACCGTATGTGTGTAGGTATTTCAGAAAAAAAGGAAAAAGAAAGAACGGATAAAAAAACCCGAATTGAACATATAATAAAATAATGATAATGATTCTGTACAAAAACAGAACGAAAAGAAAATATAATAATGAAAAATGTATGATTCAAAGAGACACTATTATCACACAATGTTTTGCATAGTATTCATGTATTTTTAATACTATAATAAAAGATTATCTATTTCGACTCGACTTTATTCAAATATTTGATTATATTAAAATAAATAAATAATAGGATGAAAGAAAGAAACAAGAATTTTTTTACTAAATAACTGACTTGAAATAAAGCCGTCTATTGCCTTCTTTCATGTCTAGTTGTGTCCTTCAATACTCTTCTATTTGGTTTGTTAACATTGATTTTCTCCCATGTGAGTCATTAGATACAAGTGTATGTGCTCGATTGTCCGCGAATAAAGGTCGTATTATTATGCATAATTCACAAGCCAAGGTCAAGGCTTGTCTTTGAAGTGATGACGGCGAATTCAACAAATTCTTTTCTTTTCGATATCGAAATTATATTTTATATTTATCTTTGTTTCTTTTTTCACAAGAGAAGAAAGAAAACAGTATATTAGAAAGTGTCATATTACACATTGAGAAAGAAAATATTAGGAAAAAAATGTATTTTTATCTGTATTTGGGCGACAGCGACAAACAGGCATATCCATACAGATAATGCGCATAAAGAAATCAAATAATCGAACAATTATAGATATCTATTTCGATAAATTTTGTTTTCGTCTCCAAGTATTATCTTGCTGAGAATTAGAATTAACAAGGTAATCTTCTATGAAAATATTAGGAAAAAGAATTTTATCTTACCGTTTTAACATTGTATTTGATGATATTGTAGTATGTTCATTTTGATGTTTATTTTTATTTGCCATTGATGTAGGACTATCTAATGTTTTTGATAATTGTCTTTTATATAATGGTTGATCTTTTTGATGTTCAATTTCTGCTTCAGTTTTAGTCATACTTTTTGAAATATTCAATTGGTTAGCAGAAGCTTCTGGTGAAACAATTCGTTTTTTTGTTGTTGTTGTTGTACTAATTCGTTCAGTTAAAGATGGTTCTAATAGTATATCTCGATCAATTAATGTTAAACTAGACCGTTTCATTGTAGTAGATGGTTTTGGTGATAATAAAATATTCGATGATGATGACGATAAACATGGAGAAATACAATTAATTGATTCATTTGATTCCACAAGAATTGAAGATTTGGAATGGTTGACGTTTGTATTCAACGAATTACGTCGTTCATGATTCGTTGACGTAGACACAAGTTCAAGACTGGACTTACTTTTTATTGAATTTTCAAGAGATTTTCTTACTGGTTCTGGTGTTTTCGATGAAGGACATTGCCGACGAATATTTTTCTTTGTCTTTAATCCATTTGATTCATTTTTTGTACGAAAATCACTGACTGTTTTGCTTTCTGTTATAGTAGATGTTTCTGTGTTAACCGTTTTTTTCTCACTTGATGAAGTTAATAGTTGTTGAGATTGTTTATTTGAATCTTTATTTTTTAATTGAATGCCAAATTTATTGGCTACCTTATCTTTATTAAAAGCACCAAGACCCGGTGTAACACTCATTTGTTTACACTGGAAGAGATCTCCCTTTTCTTTCTCAAACTACCAACGACGATTTCATCTGCTGTTATTGGTGTCTTTTGTACGTATCTTTGCTTGGAATATTCTATCTCTCCTGTTCTTATTCCTAAGAATAGAACCAAAAACAAGCATCTTTATAAAAAAAAAGAAAGCAATTCTTTTCTTATTGACTGTAGGAGTAGACGAAGAAATATCTTGTTCTTTTCTTTTTATTATATTTTTTCCTTCTCTCCGATAAGTATGGATAACACTAGCGTGATATGGAACTACGTACAAAACAGAAAAACAAGAAAAGAAAAAGAAGAGGCCTTGGCGCTAGTGCAGAATGACGATGGATGCTATTACTATGATTGTGATTATGCGACATCAATGATGGTGGTCCTGCCAGCACGTCCTCATCATTAGACATATACATATATGTATATAGGTTCTATAAAGAAAAATCTTATTTGCAGATAATTATTGACTTTTCATTTTATTTGATCATGAACTATGTAAAGATTTTTAGAATTAACAAAATAATTTCATACCATATCACAATAATCAAAAGTAACTTAAAATATTGTCTATTTCATTGCCAGATGCTATTTGTCATGTAGATCCTTTATCTAGTAAACAATATGTCGATTTTCTTTGTCGTCTTTCAAAAATAGCCAAACAATTTTTAGCTATGGCTCGATATTCATTGATTGTTCTATCGAGTACATCTAATGAACAAATCTTTTCTATTACGGAAATTCGATAAACTCGAAATATTTCTGTGATTCATATTTATTATTTTTGATTGTTCTATCGAAAAGAATTAATGAATTCTTTCATTAATATTCATTCTATTGTTTCATAAGTACATAGTGTATACACTTGTAGATAAAAGAAAATCTCTAATATAATACATTTGTTTGATTAAATATAAGTCATAATATAAAGAAGAATATCAATTAATCTAAACATATACTTATAAACATATGTTGTCTATGTCTATGTCTATTCAATAATAAATTCTTCTATGGACAATTGACTGATTGATAAAGTTTTCTAATAGTAACATTTTTTTTTTATACAGAAAAATAATTGAAATAAAATAATGTTTATATTTAAATTTAAATAATTAAACAAATAAAATTATCTAAATGTTTTCGAATAAAAATAAAAAAGAGCAATCAATTATTTAAATAAACTAATATAAGCAAATTCTTTAATAACATCAATAAATTTGTTAAGCAATATGAACTTTATAGAAGCAATCAACAGTTGTTTATGTCATTCGTATCTGTCAAATGTTATCAATCTGCTATAAAACGCCCCAAGAGTACAAATTTGCCTCATGAGAGTAATTTCACGTGTTTTTATAATTTACTCTGCTTTTACATCTGATATAAATCATTATTGATCAATCAAAAAGATTCTAGTATCTATTTTGTTTTCAATTTTTCATTTATTTTTATTTTTATATATAAATAAAAGAAAGTTATTATTGAATGCTAAACATACATATTTCCCTGTTTTCATTTTGCACATATATGCAGAAAAAGAAAAAGAAAAGAAAACTGCTCACACAATAACCACGGTCTAGATTTAGCCGGATCCAGAGAAAAACCAAAACAAAGAAAAAAAAAAGAAAACAACGTTTCAAGAGAAAGCATAACGTAGAAAGAGTAGGAAAGAGGAGAAGAACAAGAGAAGAAAAAAAACACAAATAAGTCAAGAAAAAAAAGAAAACAACAAGTATAAATAATAGCTGAAATACACACATATTAATATTATCTTATTTTTTCTCTCAATATCTTTCTCTCTCTGTCACTCTCAGTCCCGTCGAAAAAAACGAAGATTAATGCAATGTAAATATGCGATTATGTTTATCAAGCTGAATAAGTAGTACCACCCGCAGTTGTAACCGTTGTAGTCGTCGATGTTGGTGTTCCATAAGCGAATAGTGGCGAGTCAGGACTAGTCGGCGTTGATGTTAACGTTGGAATGGTTGATAATGGCGGACTAAAAAACACTGGAAATGGATAATTTGTTTGCGGATGACCATGAAAATATGGTTGAGCTTGGCCAGGATTATTTGCTGTTGTAAAAATGAATGGCTGTTGAGCAAATGATGGATTTCCATTAGGATGTGCAGCAAGTAATGGATGTGGTAAAAGTGTTGCTGATTGAAATAATGGACCACCAGGATGAAAACCAAATGTTGTTGGACCGAATGGAATCTATTGAAAACAAGTTTTTATTTAAAATAGTTATTCAATTGTTCAAAATCTTTTCATTCAAAACTCCATATGCAATAAAAGATAAATAATTTTTCGCAGAATAGTATAATACGTGCAGCTTAATCTAACTTCTTTTTATCCTAGTTTTTATTTGAGCAAAAATATAATAAATTTCAATCAACATGCATCATTTTTGTTTTGTTATGTCGAATTTCTATCTAAATAGATGTTAATCATTGTCTAAAAAAATTGAAGCGACGAGAGATTTAGTTTTCTTTGTATATGATCAATACCCAATTATCTGGCATTATTACAGAAGAAGCTTTAAGAGAAATAAAACTCATAAAAATCAGATTAGAGAAAATACAATTAAATCATTCAAATTAATTTTTCTTTTTTCGTTTTCTTTTGATTTTCTTACTCCTCATGTAGGTGTAGGACACTGAAAATAAGCTTATGTAGTATTTCCATTTGTTTGTTCGATATAAACAACAAAAAGCCCCTGGAGAAAATTACCTCTTCAGGCTGATTCGGCTGCTGCTGCGAAGTTTGTTGTTCTGGTAAAATAAACTGAGGATGATTGGAATCGATCATCATTATCGATGGAGCGGTGGTAGTACTAGCAGCAGAGCCGTACAGCGCATCGTAAGTCTCTTTGTAGAGATCTTCGAGACATTTCTCCTATGATGAAAATTACAACAAAAAAAAACAAATATCAACTTAGCCATGCGTAGCATTAAATCACAGTAATATAAAACACATGCAAAATTTATCAATTTCCTTCTTTTTTTTAAGTAGAAATAAAAAGATAACATACGTCTGTTAGACGTGACGTTGGTCGAAGAATAGTATAATAAGCACCACGATGATGAACGACAGTTGGAGGTGGTTGACTTGGACGAGATGATGTTGTCAAAATTCCTGTTGGCGTTGAAGGAACACTTCGGTTTATTGTTGGAGGACTTGCACTGCCATTTGCTGATAAACGACCGGTAGAATTTACACATCGACGAATATTTCTATTAGAAAAGTCTTTTATGAAAATGCTTATACATATATATTTCACAATATGAAAATTAAGCTTTCTTTCTAATATTTTACTACAACTAAAATATATCAGAGTTCAATTAAACCGATGAATTCTTTATCGATATGAAAAATCTTCTCTTAAAATTAATTTATTGAAATATTATTTTTTTGGATTAAATAATTTTATTAAGGTTTTATAGAAATGTAGCTAAAAGTATGATATTTTATCTTTGTATACACTAACGAATGAATATTCAGTTATCAATTGAAATAGAAACTATCATATTGATTTATCTTTTCTTTCAACAAAATTATATCGAAAATATTTTTATATCAAATAAATGATATTATTCATCGTTCCTTAGGGATTATATAAAGATAAAAATTGTTTTCGAATATTCTTTGGCTGACAAATATTTTTGATCAATAAAAAACAAGATAGATTAAATGATCGATTTTTTTCCAGCATTCTTTTTCTATTTTCTTTCACCACAATGAGTGTCTATGTGAGATATTTTTTTCATTCACCCTATGACTGTTACAGGATTAAACAAATTGAGTACACGACTAAATTCAATTGGATTTTGATCTTAACATATTTTTAAGTGTAAAAATCTTTTATGTTTTCTAAAGAACGCTCATGCTTATCATTGATTCTTTTAATCATGAATTAGTTAGCTTGTTCAAAGACGAAAGTTTTGAATCGTACATTAATTTCGTTTAACTTTAGACATAATACTGAATGTAGATGAAGTGTGTTCTATTTTCTCTTATATAAACATTCGATAAGACAAACTGGAAAAAATCATAAGTTGAAAACATTTCGGTGATCAAAACTACTTCTTTTTAGATAGTGTTTTAACAAAAATAAACTTCTCGAAGAAGTATGTACAGAATTTATCTTTGAGAAGCTATATCGGATTAATGACGTTCTTCGAGTCTTTTTTTTGTTACATTACAAAATTTATTTTCAATTTACGAAAACAATCATTGGTATCACTTTTTGTTCGTTCATATAGCTTTACAAAACGCTAGATTTTTTTGTATTCTTCGAAATATTGAAATGCTGAATAGACAGAATAAATCTATGAAAATATAATCTTTTTTGAGTGATATGTTCTAGTTTTACAATGTATCCGTCTAGTCGACGTGCACTGAATACACCAAGTCGGTGAAATTGTAAATTATTTTATTATACATTTCTCAGCGATCTCGATTCGTTTTTTCTTCTTCTTATAGATATGTCGTAGGCCAATCTCAAATTCAGTCCAATCCTAAATTGGCCTGTTTTTTCAGGCCAAACTAAGATTCGCCTAGTCCATACTAAAATATTTTTCTGTTCAGGTCAATGTAAAATAAAGTTATCCAATGAAACTTTTAGCCTCCATTGTTAATATAATTTTGTAATATTTTTACGAAACTTGGAGCATACAGACGAGTAATGAATTATGAGTAAAATATAGGCTGTCGTTCAAATTAAAACGACAGAGAAATTCATGAAAAATAAAAAAAGAATCATAGGAGAAACAATTGACATCCATTATTATGGACCGTCATTAAATGACAAATGTAACATTGGTGATTTTGTGGGATTACGAATAGATAAAGTTGATCGAACTAATACTAATCCAAAACTATTACCATGCGTTATAATTGCAAAAGAAGAAGAAAAGGAGAAACTTGCATGTGTTCATAGAGTCATTAATCAATGGTGGACATTTACTTCTTTGGTTGGTTTATTTACTGTACCTCATGAACTTACTCATTTAAAACTGGAGGATTTACAAGAGATACCAATGATAACTGCATCGAAATTATATGTCAGAGGAGCTGTCAATGGTATATGTTGTTCGTGCAAAGGCGGATGCAAGACAAAGCAATGTGCTTGTAAAAGAAATCAAGTTTTTTTGTTCAACAAACCCAGGTCGAGCAATCCGACAGTAGGCACCTATCGGAACACATCCGATCCGACTGGAATCCAATAGGATTTTATCGGATCCTGTCAGATCTTACAGAATTATCGTTGGACTCCGGGTCGAGGAATCGATGTCGGATCCTCAGCGTTGGATTCCTATGAATTCCAACGAAAAATCGTTGTATGTCATCGGAAGTTCATAGGATTCCAACACTGAGGATCCGACATCGATTTCTCGACCCGGAATCCAATAGAATTGTATCGGATTGTAGGATATTTCCAGGTTCCTATCGAATCCGATATCGGATCAGTTGACCTGGGAAGTGTCATAAAAATACCAGTTGTTGTAAAAACATGGAAAAATTTTAAAAATTGTTTACTACTTTACTACTTTACTAATCATAATAGTTTTCTTGTAGATCTTGAATTGAATTTAGATGAAGTATAGTTTATCTCATTAACCAGTTTATTCTAAGTTGGCCTAGGCCAATACTAGATTGGCCTGAACAGAAAAACCTTTTAGTATGGACTAGGCGAATCTTAGTTTGGCCTGAAAAAACAGGCCACTTTAGGATTGAACTGACGATTTTAAGGTGAAATCAATTTTGGACTAGTCCATTCTAAAATCTGAGATTGGCCTAGAAAAAAGCTAGGCCAAACGTCAATTCTAGATTGAACTAGTCGAAACTCAAATTTTAGTTAGACCTAGGCCAATTTAGGATTGGCCTGAATTTGAGATTGGCCTACGACATGTATATATATATATATATATATATATAACTATGAAAGATGAAATTCGTGTAATGAATAATACAATTCTTACTTTTGTTGAAGAGCATTGGCACCAGTAGATAGAATCGTAGCTCCATTATTTATTGGTGTAGTTATTGTTGGTATCGATGTTGCATTTGTATGTAATTGTGTACTTGGAAATGTTATATAAGGAATAGCTGTTAAATGAGATGTTAAATCGAACGTTGCTGTTGTTGGAGCAACACTACCAGCTGGTAAACCAAACTAAAATAATGCATAGATACATACTTATGTATAGCTTGTCATGAACATAATAGAGAAAAAGTTTACTGGCATATTTGCAGCAATGGTCGATGGACTAACACCACGCGTAAATCGAAAATATTGATTTTTATCAACAGGTTTAGCTAATGTAACTTCAACAATCGAACCATCGATTTCTCGACCTAATTAAAATCAAAAATCAAAAAAAGTAAAAGAAAAGCCAAAAATAAATACCATTCATCAGATTCATCGCATGTAAAGCATCATCACGTTCTTTAAAATGAACAAATGCATAATCTTTTAATTTTTTAACACGTTCAACTGAATTAGATTTAAAGCGTTGAAAAATTTCTTTAATTTGTTCTTCTGTTGTATTCATCATTAAATTTCTGACATAGAGTACTCGAACCTGAATTAAAAATGAAATATTTTAAAACAATTTTCTTTCAATAATATTTTCTTTTTTTACATTTGCCATAACATCTTCATCAACTTCAGTTTCAGGTTCAGCCCAATCGACAGCAATTTGATGTCCCCATAATTGAATTTTTCCTGGTAATAGTTTTCTTCTAGCCATAGCTGCTGATCGGTGACTTTCATATTCAACAAAAGCAAAGCCTCGATTTTTTGTTTTATCGTGTGCACTTGGATAAACAATAACATCAACAACACCTTCAGTTACTTTACACATTTCATCAAGAATTTCTTCCCGTTTTTTAGTTTTTGGTATTCCACCAACGAATAAACGACAATTATCAACAGATTGACAAACACCAATTAAACGACTAGGACGAATTTCATAATTATTTAATTCTTTAACAGAACGTTTTGCATCATCGCGACATGTATATGTTATAAATGCATAGCCACGGTTGAAACCAGAAAAATCCATCATTAGACGCATTTCATAGATTTGTCCACAACGTTCAAATAATGGAAATAGTTCGGATTCAAAACAATCACGAGGTAATTTGCCAACAAATACTTCACAACCACGACCAGGCGGATGACATGTTGTTGGCCAATCTAAATGGTTTTAAAAGAATTGTATTCAATTATTTCATTCTTAATGAACTTTGTAGAAAAAAACAACAATATTGATTCACCAAAAATATGTGTAAAAATCCAAGTTCTTTCTTCTACTA
Organism: Rotaria socialis; assembly: GCA_905331475.1. Taxonomy (NCBI): domain Eukaryota; kingdom Metazoa; phylum Rotifera; class Eurotatoria; order Philodinida; family Philodinidae; genus Rotaria; species Rotaria socialis. The sequence goes on from CAJNYU010000027.1 coordinate 418,284, forward strand.
AAATACTATATTGTTTGCATGTTAATTTACATGATCGGTTAGAGATTTTCAATGCGAAAACAACTATCAGTATAATGATATTTTTTCCAGTTTTGAATCATAGAAATATCAGTTGATAAAAACAAATAGTATATTGATAAAAATATCTATCTCACAACAAGAACTAAATAATATCTATTAAAACTTATTTATTATTGTAATTGTTTTTATCAATTCATTATTTATTCTATACAACTTATTATATGTTCAATACAAATTTTGATTGTCTCAAAGTTAAACACTTCTGATAAAATAAAGCTTTTCTAAAGATACGAAGATAGGAAAACAAATGGTATGCAAATAAAAACTATCGAAAAATGATTATCTGATCTATACGACATCTATTAAATTCAGCTTTGTGTGCAAGTTCAATAATTCGACAACAACAATATCTCGCGATTTATACTTTTCAACAATTATCTTTTGCGAGAAATTTTGCTAAAATATTTTAAGAAGTTGATAAAAACCAACAGAGTTCTATTAGATTCGATTCAATCGATAGACTATTTAAGTTTTTCATCAATAAGGTATGAAAAAATAATTAATCACACGAAAGCAAATATTAATCCTCATGTCGTTCTAACAATTATTTATCTTAGAGTGAAACTATTGGAGAAGAAAATTGATATTTTAATTGACGAATAAATAATGAACAAATGAATTATACCTGGTGGTGGCCCAGTTTTTCGTTGTCCATTTTCTTGCCTAACAGGGTAACCATTATCAGGATTAACACTTGTTATAATTTCATTTGGATGAGTTCCAATTATATTTGATGGTGAAAGATGAGGAAACGAGGTGAATGATTCTTCATTTGAATTGTTTTTATCGTTTGAATCAATAATTGAATCTTCTTTAGATAACTCTTGATCAACACATGATGATGAAACTTTATTTGATTCAATATCCATGGATTACAATGACAATAAACTAGAAGTGTATATCATATTAGAAATTTAAAAATCATAGAAACCATCTGTTCGTTTCTTTGCCTTTTTTCTCTTTTTCAATTCTTTCTCATTAGAAAAAAAATCAGAGAAGGATTATAAATCAAAGAGAAAAGGCAGTAAAATAAAAGAAAAGGTGCTCTCATCGTCTTTCTCTCTTTTATATATTTTCTTTTTCGTATGTCGACATCGACAGATATAGATAAGGCACCACTTTCTTCTTCTATTCAATAACGATAAAACTAACTTCAAACATATAAATATACACATGATGACATAGAGCAAACAAAACAATGACGACTATTCCGAAAGCAATTCTCTTTTCTTTTCGAACGATCTTCAATTTCGATGATAAGACATAAGAGGAAAAAATTTCAAAAAGAAAGACAAATCGACGGGGTGAAATGAAAAATCATATTTCAATAGATTAATCGATTGAAAAAAAGGAGAGAAAAGAAAATGAGAAAGTGTGTTCGATGCCATAAACACCTGTTTCTCTCTCATATCATTTATCAATATTTATCCCGATATCATTTATTGATTTCATTAAGAGAAAAAAAATAATAATTAAACAAAAACAAAACAAAAAACTTACTCGAAAAAAACGATTAAATCAAATGAAAAGTTTAATTTTGAAAGTCGAATTTTGAATTACAATAATAATAATAATAATAATAAATTAAGAAGCAATCTTCATCTCACATCCGCCGTCGTTTAACGGTCGGTATGTGGTGTTGGTCTAATCTCTTCTATCGACGATGAATGTGTGTGTCTGTATGTCTGTGTGTGCACAAATTAGAGAGAGCTTTTATCTTTCTCTTTCTCCCAAGCACGTGTAGTTGATCTCTTATTTCACAACTAGTGACTATCTCTCTTATATAGAATACCAAGTCAACATAACAAGTCATTTTCTATATTGACATTCTCATTTAGTATATATATATATATTTATAAATTTAAACATTCTTTTCAAAATTCAATTCATTTTATTATTTACATTTCAATAAAAACAAATTGAAGCAATTACATATTTTAGACTTTCAAGTTCAATTTAATTAAAAATAAAAAAAAGAATGCAAGAAAACTTTTGATTGCTATCGATTGTTGTATGTTTCCACATATGTGTCCGTGGAATAAATAAGATAAACAAAACAAAAAAAAAGAAAAAGAAAAAGAAATGGGTTAAACGTCTAATGAGAAGACAGGAAATCAAAGGACACAAGTCACAGGAAATTATTCTTTTATTCACTTATAATTTGCAATAAATTAATTTTGGGGTGTGGCTTTTTCTCTTGGTACAACTCTCATTAAATATCGATTGAACAAATCAAATTATTATAATGTTCCTTTTGTCTTTTAATAATCACTCAATCTTTTATTTTCTTTGTCTTTTCATTCTAGTTCTAGTAAATGTTCGTTTCTGTGTTGTGTACTCTCTCTATGTATGTTAAAACAACAATTTTTTTTATTTCCTCTGACCTTGTAAGCAGGATTAGTATATAAAATTTGATTTGTTTGTATTCACACTTACTAGTGTTCGATCGATGAATAGTGACACGTTGTCGATAGAAATGAACACGAATAACGATAGTTATATTTACCAAGAATTGTCATTTTTCCTTTTCTTTGCTGTTTATTTGAGAATCAAATGAATTCATGACTACTTCTCACTCAGTACATCTTATTCTATATTAGAACAAATAAAAAAGAAAACATTCATTACACTTAAATCGATATTCGTAGAATCAATAAAGTAACACTAATTCAAATATCTTTTTCATATCTATTTGGTTGAGAGTTTTCACTGACTTAGCAAAAAGAAAAGGAAAATAAGACGAATTGGATATTTTTGTTTTATTTGCATAGAAGATAAAATTTGAATCACACGAAAAGCTTTTTGTCCGTATTTTTACATAGAATCACTTTTTGCCTTCAATAAAGAAAAGATGATATTTGCACAGATTGTTAACCAATGTTGTCTATCAGGGTTATTTTATAATTAGATTTCACCAACTAAAGGTTGCATAATCGTTAATAAAATAGGGATTTTCTTATGTCTAGATTTCTCATACTTGTAACAACAATTCGAACTTTTTAAATTGTTAATTTGAAGTTTTATAAAATATTTGTAGCGATAGAAAGATGTTCTATCTTTTCAATAATATTAATCATAATAAATGATATTAAAAAAAACAGATAATTATCATTGCATCGTTTTTATTCTTTATTTTTCATAGGCACGCTCAAGTGACTCTCAATTATGAATCATGGAAATTGTACTAATTTTTTGCCAATAAATAATAATAGAATTCATAACGATTATTAAATCACTAATTGGCGATTCGAACACAATAATAAGATTTAATTTTGATAGACTTTTCTAACTAAACAATAGAATATCAATTAAGAAATATCGTTTAAAAAGAATTTTCTAATCTTTTTATTCGCATCAATAGGATAGATCTAAAAACTTGTTTATATACATGAATTTATCTATTTAAACTTTTATCTTGAGTAATATTTTTTTGTCTCTGATTTTAAATTTAAGAACAATTGTGTCGAAGTGTTCAATGGTTAGAAAGATTTTCTATTATTACCATATTTTCAGGAAATTTACACGACTATTCTTCTTGTAATGATTATAGCTAATTTCTATAGTAAATGTCGATCTACAATTTAGATCAATCGTATACTTGGTCCTATCATTTTATTGATTATTCTAGTTTTTGTTTTTTAAAATAATACCAAATGATATTACTACTTGTGAAATTAAAATCAAGATCAATTAGAAGAATCTTACGAAAAAATCAATGAAGAATACATTTTATCTATGCTATATCAACGATAGATCAAATGTAAACATAGAAAATTTATTGAAATTGAAATATATTGAATTCAGTTATAGATATTTTATTTAACATGATCAGGTTCTACAAAAGTATTTAAAACATATAGATTTTTATTGATTTATTAAAAAGATTCAAATCAGCAACGAAGATGAATGTTAATGACAAAAGAACAAGTGAATAAATAAATAAATATATATGTATGATAATTTTTAATGATATTATTTCGGAGATTTGAACATGACAGTAAGACCAAGAATAATTGTCATAAAAATGAGAAATGGCAACCACGTACGAAGAAATCCGAGAAAACTAAATAAAATAAAATTATACGGATAAAACTAAGATTGAATATTTATCTGTTCAACTACCTGACAAATTTTCCACGAAAAAACATCCAAAAACAAAGTGTAATCATATTATATGAATGCTTTCGATTATAATTCATTGTATTCAACGCCATAGCTACATGTGAATGGCAATTATCACAACATAAATTATGCTAAGAAAAATAAAAACAAAATTAATAAAAATGAAGCAATTCTGATTCGATTAACCATTCGTTTTTCATATTCATCTGATGCTTGCTCAACAGCTTTGTCCCAAACGCTTTGTACATTGATTGAGCCCATTGCTGTTGTTGTTGAAATACGATTAAGGTCAAGTTGTAAATATCTTGTTGGTCGACCAAAGGCCATATCATCTTCCTATATTGAATTATATTTTTTAGTATTTCCTAAGATATTCATTTTCTATTAAACTTACTGATACATAATATGGTCCTGCAAAATCTCGAATAACTCCATCAGTACGTGCAATACCTATGTGACCAATAAATGGGAAAAGCCATGTAAGAAGTGGAATCGGTGTCCAAACAATACAGTGAGGATATCGAACGCGAACTATATCAATGCGATCGTTAAAACCACTTGATATAAAATGATCGTCGTTCATGTTACTTTTTTGTGATGATTCTACACAATCTTGAAGAGAAATAAAATAAGAATTTTTTGATGAGTTAATTAGTACTCATTTGACTCAAAAAAAAACAAAAACAAATAGAACTAACGATTCTCGATGAATAATAAGATAAATCAATGTTATGTGAAATTGAAACTATTAGAAATTGACACTATTAATTATATTTTCAACGAAAATTATTCCATTTGCTAGAATGAAAATCCATTGAGGAAGAGATTGAAGACTTCTCTTTACATTTCAATATTTGTTTAGTTTTGATGCAACAAATAGATGTCACTATTTTAGATACTTACTTTTTACGATTCTTTTCAATCATTTGATAAAACTAACATTTAAATCATACAAGAAATTTTCTCGGAAAAATCTTTTTCCAATGTGTTTACTAGAGTTGAGCTGGGGGGGGGGATCAGTGGTGCCATTCTCAATTTTTGTTAAAATGAAAAAATTTTGAACTCAAAGTAAATTTACATAACTTAGAAAATCTCCTTTTGCATTTTCTATTGTTAAAAGTCGTCCAGGAGATTCATTCCGACCTACGTATCTTCCAAGAAACGACCGGATCCGGTATCGGATCACACCGGAATCCGACGAGTTCCACAGTAAAACCGGCCGGAACCGGTCCGTATTACTCCGGATTCCTAACTAACGGATTCCGGCCCGGATTACGCCGGAAAAGGATCTGATCGGTTCCTGTCGAAATCGATCATCGGAACTTTCAGGAAATGATCGGATCCGATCATAGACAAACGCCGGAACAGAAAGACTTCCTGCGACATTCCACTGGATTCCGTCGGATTCCTATGCAGCTCAAACAAGATTCATCTGGATTATATAGAGATTTACTTCTCCCAAACATCCCTTTGATTACCAATGCATTCACAACAGATTTTCCCGGATTATAAAAACATCCACTATCGGGTTTTCCCGATTACAAAGTCATTCTCATTAAGATTATGTGGATTAAACAAAAATCCATATTATGATTTTGAGGATTACAGAATCATCCACATCAAGATTATCTCGATTGAAAAATAAGCCACATAAGGATTATCTCGATTGAAAAATAATCCACATCACGATTAGGTACAACACGCCAATCATCTAGGAACATTCCTAGATACTGACTTCGATCAGCTGATATCCTCCTTAGGAACCTCAATTCAAACACAGAGGATCATTTCTAGGTACAACACACAAATCGTCTAGGATCTTTCCTAGATACCACACACCAATCCACTAGGATCTTTCCTAGATACCACACACCAATCAACTAGGATCATTCCTAGGTACAACACACCAACCATCTAGGATCATTCCTAGGTACAACACATCAATCCAGCTCGAATCATTCCTAGGCAACTCGCACCGATCACTTAGAATCATTCATAGGTCGTCGCCAGGGATCAGCTATCATCCTTTCTAATCAATAATATAGATTATCTCGGACCACTCCTACCACTGTAATGTGAATCGTTTAGGGTCCATCCTCCAAAGTAACAAAAAAGCTAAGCCAAACATTCAACGTATCACTATACAATAAAATAACTAACTCTTTATGCATGTAAATATCTTTATATAATTTTTCTCAACACAAAACACTGAGTGGCATCTGGCAGTAATCCAAATCGACGATTACCAAGGATTACTAAAGATTATTATAGATTACTAACGATTATTATGAACTACTAAGGATTAACTTGGATTACCAAGAGTCGGATGAAAATACATCTTGGTCATCCAAGTTTTAATCTCAAAATGTACGTGAAAGGGGCCTACAAACAGTCGGCTATATATAGTGAAGTTGCTCAAAACAAAACGGTGAGTGACATCTGACAGTAATCCAAGTGGACGATTACCAAGGATTACTAAAGATTATTATGGATTACTAAGAATCACTACGAATTACAAAGGATTGATAAGGATTATCAAAGATCAGTAAAAGATTCTTAGGAAATCCAATCTATTACTTCGAATTTTTCTCGAAAAGATTACGTGGAGCAGCAGTTTATATTATTGACCGTGTGGAAAAGATGTTGGTGTTTCCGATGTCCCTAGTAGAAGCAATCATAATCTGAATAAGGACTCTTCAAATTAAGTACTGCTCTCTCGTCATCATCTCTTTTCCATCGCCTGCACGAAAATAAAAAATAAGGATTCACTTCAATTTATTGAGCATAAGCAAAGCAATAATATTTTAGATTTCCTCATTTAGCGTTTATACTACTTAGAACAATTGAAGTTTTCAATAGAAAACAGTCTACAAACTATTGATCGGGCTTTTTCGAAAGATCGATGGATATTGTTAGTATGTGGATGAAAAAAAAATCTACGAAAAACTCTGATCAAAATCAGCTATTTCATTAAAAATCAATTATCATGATGCCAAGAAGGCGTCAGTTCAATCTGAACAACTGATTTCTCAGTGTGAAACAGGTATTTGCTTGGATATAAATCGTTTAAAATCTATTTAAATAAATTGGCCAGATTAATGTGAACAAAATTGAGCTTTCATAATCACTCACGATTGATTAAACGCCAACACTTGATTAGAACAAATTAGAGTTGATAAAAAATAAAAGTAAAATTGAGTTTTTTTTCGATCTGTTAATGTAAAATTGAGTGCCATTGCATAAGTTTTTAATTGATTTTGAAAATTTCTCTCTTGTCCAATCCAAAGCATTTCAGATGAATGCTATTACTATCTTGATATTTTTTTAATATATTTTGACTACTTACATTCAACAAACAATATCACCTTTCATTTAGATGTTCGCAAATTATTCGTTCAATTTATTTTCCTTACTAAAATTTGCTGAGCGACGATTTCAGAATCGAGTTATTCGTTATTATTGCTCTCACCAAATGCCAGCTACTTAGCGCAGTTGTTAACAAAAGTTTTTGAGTGTTTCCGATAACCACGTAATAGTGACTCTCATTGGATCTGTAATATGAAGCGTGATAAAATGCGTGAATGAACCTTCTTGATACTTATATAATCCACCACATTCTGACACCAGCATTCGAGGAAGTTTGTTATGAGATTCCAAAAGAAAAAATCCTTACACCGGATTTTGATTCTATATCGATCGAATTTCGTTTGATCAACAAATCTTATCAAGATCCGATAAAAATCCTGGGAACTCTATCGGATCCGGCAGTCGGAATTCTGTCACAAGGATTTTAACACAAGTTCGATTTATGTTATTTGTTTCCGATCGGATCCGACGTACTAATGTTAATTGGATTTTGGGATCATCTCGAATGATTAATTCCGCTCGATTCTTGGTACCAGATAATCCCGAATCACGTCAGATCTGGCGAGATCCGGACATCGGATCCGATAGATTCTGGCTACATGAGTCCGGTCGGAATGGATGGAATCCGGTAACCGAATATGAAAGAAAAATGACGAATATGATCGGATTCTGGTGGAAACGTCCCGACAAGATCCGACGGACCGCGATTCTCCTGGGTCCATGGGCCATTTTAGACCAAACAGTAATAGAAATATTCTTGGAGAAACAGAAAGAAAATACTTTTTAAAGTCATTAAACAAGCAGTTATCAAAAGCATTAAATTAATATTTTATGTTACTATTCAATATTCGTATTTTGTGTAAATCTATAAATGAAGTCTGGCAAATCAAGCTCATTAATAGCAAGAATTATTTCATTTTTCTCTTCCCCAACCTTATCGAACGAAAAGAAAGTACCTTAGTCAACTCACCCTAGAAGAATCCCCAGGGAGTTCCCTGACGAGTCCCCAGGGATTTTGTTATTTTGCGGGGACTCCCCGGGGAGTCGTCGGGGAAGAATGGATTAGGGTCATCACCAATACTCAAAATGAGTAATATATATTTATATTTATTTTATTTTGAAACTAAGTATAGTTGACATCGAATAAGAATCATTGTTTATTCAAAATAAAATATTGATGTTAATTGAACTATCATTATCGACAACATTCAAACCCAGGTCGATCATCCTGAATCGTAAACGGCCATATGCCTATCATTCACGGTGAAAAACGGCGACCGTATTTTGTAGTCGTTTACTGTTATCATAAACGAAGTGTTACGATGAAATACAGTAGTCGTAAATGAGGATCGTGAAAAATCTCCGTAAACGACCTTCGTAACTAACCGATAGCTGTAAACGACTGTCGGATATCACAGTAAACGGCCGGAACCGATGACCGTAAATGATTCAGGAAACGTTTGCCGTTTTTCTATCGTATATTTTCGTACACGGGCGTCTACGATGATTATCTGTTCGCTTAAAGTATAGTAGCAGTTTTTAGATTATAGTTTACTTAAATTTATTCAGAAACCAAAACCCTACACTCCAAAATAATCTGTCAGCTCTTTCATTATTTCTATGATTTCTGTCACATATCTCCAGGATTTTTAAGTCTTTCATCATTTATCAAAAAGAAGTATCATAAAGCATCTGTTTTCATCCTTAACACAGCATCTGCGGCAAACCCTATCATTTACGGCTCACTTTCACTGAAAAAATCCAAAAGCAAGATTTCTGCATCTTAAACGTTATTGGTAAGAACAGACGACATGCCGTACCCCAACTTTTCATTAAATTTTACTCTAAGTCCACGAGATCATTTATCAACCTCGCCAGCTTTTCACATTCACCTATACCAAATTATTTCTGCTCTATTACAGTGCCACTCCAGATCTAAAGCTCGTCAAAGCCGATTTTTATCAAAAATCAGAATTCGAGAAAAAAAACATTTTTTACGATTTTTGTTTCAAATCAGGAACTAGAGTTGCCTGAATGTGCAACATTCAAGAAATCCTATAGATATTCACTCAAAACAGCAGAATACATAGGTTCCGTATGATCTCTAGAAACCTTGTGTCACAAAGATGCGGAGATCCCACTTGACCTTTCGCAAGAAATCGAACAAAAACATCGTTTTCCCTTACAATCGAGTTAAACTTTGAAGCAGATCCATACTGAACATATTCCTATATCGAATTCCTGTTGAACGCTGCCCTAGATAAACATCTTGTAAGCAAGATCTTGGTCAAGATACAAGGTACAGATATGTTAACAGATCTTGGAAATTCAGGTACGAGACAACTGTATTATCTTGCACCCAAGATCTAATTACAGATCGTACATAAGAATCCATTAAATATTGGATGCACACTAAAATAAAACCTGCTGCATTCTTTAATATTTTTTCAATATTTTTTCATTTTAATTATTCCTCTCCCGAATTCCAGCAAGTCAGATGTTGGGATCTGACTGGCTATAAATTGGTCCTATATCCGTCGGACCAATTAGGAAAGTCCTCTTTCGATCATCGATCGCGATCAGCATTCTCTCGAATAATCGAGAAATAGTTGAGAAAAAACAAATTTTGAAAATTTGTTTTTCGTATGTTCAATCATGCTGTTTCTATACAGTTGTGATGATGTGGCTTTCTGTTTCGCTCAAGGTCTTATCAGAAGATTATAGTACACGATATTTTTTCCATGATCTTGCCAAGATCTTAAGTACAGATTTATCTGATACAACCAAGATATGTACATACAAATTATCTTTTGAAGATCTTAATAAGATCTTACTTACCGATCCCAAGATTCCCAGATCTTGCATACAAGATGTTCGACTAGGGTGCTGAATAAATCCGCTCAATTAAGGAAAAAACAATCTTTAAAGGTATTTCTACGATCGAAAAGATGCAATTTCCGTAACAAACATTGAGGAGATTTTAATGATTCTTCTAATTTTTTTCACCGATTTCCATGGGTGGCATTACTTATATTACGCTATATAAATTTTTTTGTATTTTTTATCATGATCTTCACTGAAAGTCAAAAGCAATGATTTTTGACGAATTCCACTTAACGAATTTTTCTGTATCTCTTGCATAAATACTCATCATTTAAAGATTTATTATTCTCGATACTATATGATTAATCGTAAATAACACCATAAGCACTTATTCTTGTTGATGCCAAGTATCATTGCTACCGCTTTTCGATGAATTATATACGGAAAACATTGATTTTAACACGATTTCTTTGATGCTTTTCGTATTTTTCAGATTTCTCATGATCCCTGGTGCACAAATCACCAAATGCGGATCTCTTGATGTTCTCGATCCAATGCTGCTATCCACGATTTTCTAAGATGCTTCCTTCGAAAGGTGATTTTAGCAGGATTTGTTCGGTGCTCTTTTGTATTTTTTTTAGATTTGTCATGTTTTTTGCTGTTTGATACACGGGAAATCATAGGGAGTTAGTTTTGGGTGCTCTCGGTAGATTTAGGGTATAAACGGTGCTTCGAAGAGATATGTTGGAAGTATGATTTTTGTGATTTTCGATGTGATTTGGAGTAGGCTTTTTGGCTGCTTGCATTTTGAGTGTGATTTCTATGGAAGTGTAGTAGAATTGATGTCTGTAGTGTGCTCACTTTCGATCGGAGGGGTCTATGAATGTGTTTTTCTTTTTATTCAGAATTACGGCCGTAAACGGTCGGTTACGATCGTATACATTACAGTCCTTGGTCGTTTCCTGTTTATGATGCGGCCGTATACGGCTTCTAAACAGGCGCTGCGTTCTGCCGTACACGACACGGCGATAAGCAGCCGTAATATGACGCATACCACAACGTTAAAATACAGCCCGTATATGGTCGTCAATTCCGCGTATGCGGCCGTATACGTCATCGTAAACGGCCGTATCTAACCGTCGTAATGCTCGACCTGGGTATGACACTTTTGCCATTCGTTCCGGTCTCTGGTAAGAATCGCGAAAAATATATTTACGAGGAATGCGGTCCATGGCCAAATGAAAGAATTCCTAACGAAAGTCTTTGGATGTTATCCGACCGTGAAAATATACATCGTATGAGATGTAAACTTGTTGAAAATAACGAATTTAAAAAAGTACATATTTATATATGCTTATTACAAAATTGTTGTTTGCATCTAGTGACATCTACTAGATAGTTTTGTATAGATAAATATACATATCTACAATAGTATTTTCTTTATTAAAAAAAATTAAAGAGTTTTAAATGTAGTTTTGAAACAAAACTTCTTACAAATGAATATAAAGTTTCATTTTCAAGGGATTCATTGAACTAATGAATGTTTGGACTAGTTGATATCTTTCTTCGTCTCTAATTACTCCCATCCCATTGTTTGGCATAAGTATTTAGTTTGATTATTGTTTATCATAGTTATTTCGAAATTCTTATCATTTGAAATGAGTGCAGAACCTGAGATAAGTGTAGCAGCAGCAAATGCAGGTGAATTAAATCAACCCAAACCTCGTTGGATGCCTTTAGAAGGCAATCCTGAAGTGAGTTATCTCTATATTTGTTACACGTACTGACGAACTTCTATATAGGTCTTGAACAAATATCTACAAAATTTAGGTGTCAAAAATGAGAATTATGAATTTGTTGAAATAATTGGCTTTGATGAAGAACTACTTGCTTTTGTTCCACAACCTGTCGCTGCTGTACTTTTAATTTTTCCAATAACTGAACAAGTAGATTTCTAATGCAAGCTCATTGATTGAATTTAGTTATACTTTTTTTTAGCATGAAAAAAATCGTCGTAAAGAATTTGACGAAGCTGCGAGTACACCGCCTGATTATTCTCAAGCTATTTATTTTTTAAGACAAAGTATTGGTAATGCTTGCGGATCAATTGCTGTTATTCATTCAATTGCAAACAATCTAGAAAAATTTCATCTTCATGGTTTTTTATTCATAAGATTTTTTCGTTTAAACTGAATTCTTTTTTTTTCTTAGCACACAAACCATTGGCTCAGTTTTTGGAAACGACAAAATTAATGACACCTGAGCAACGAGCTGAACATTTAAAACATGCACTGGATATGGCAACAGCTAATGATACAATTGCAGAAGAAGGAGAATCACGTGTATGTATATCAAGAGACATTTCACTAAAACAACAAGTTTTCATTGAATAATAATTTATAAACTATTTTTCGTTTGATTTCACTTCTTTATTTAAGAAAGATGATGAATTGACAAAGAGAAAACATTTTTAGTCATCCGATAATTGATTAGTATTTATATTAAAAATAGGTCATTGATCGAGACGAACATGTTAATTTGCATTTCGTATGTTTTGTTAACGTTAATAATGAACTGTATGAACTAGATGGGCGACATCCACATCCAATCAAACATCCAGTTAAAATACGAACTGGAGATGCACTTGATTTATTACGTGTAAGTTACTCTTTATTTTTTTTAATGTGTAGAATATTCTATTCGCAATAAACAGAAAATAAATTATCTCGACAGCATATATTATATTAAATCAACAAATTGTATCATTTTCTTTAGGTTTCATTAATTAGAATAATCCGATCTTTTATTCGAATAAAATATTCTTGGTGAAAAATAATATTAGACTTTATCTTGTCGATTAAATTTAAAAAGAAAAGAGTGAAATGGAACAATATAGCCGTTACAAATTTATTTGTCGTATAGATGATCGTTTTGTGTAAGACGAGAAAGAACTTTTGCTTTGAACCATGTCCGTTACATATTATTCAAATTTATCTTTACCAATCTGCATGAATCTCGAGAAAAAAATCATTTTGATTTCTGATCTTTTCATCTGTAGAATATTTGTATCATCTTTAGAAAATAGATAATTTTAAAAAGTCTATGTATTCCAATAATTCAATCCATCAACTAAACAATAATCTTGTCGTCGCTTAATCGTTTTAATGAATTAATCCCATTTATGAAATCATAATATTGTCGAAATAGATTATACTTCGACTTGTTCTACTAAATAGAATCTTGTTTTCATAGTTTTCGTCAATATTCTATAAGAAACAATAATATAGAAAATAATAACAAATGTGTCTACTATTAAGAATTAGACAAGACTTTCCAAATCAAATTTAAAATAGATTGGATTAAAAGTATGCATCACATAACTTCTATAACAAAAAGAAAAGGCTTTGATGAAAGAAAATGCTTTGATGAAAGAAAAGGCTTTGATGAAAGAAAAGAAATATTAATTTTATTCAATATAAATGAAATTTCTTATTCGATAATTAAGATTTATTTGAAGACATCAATCAGCTTGTCTTCAGTTACTGTTGAAAGGTTTTCCTGTGAATAAAGATTTTTCTTTTCTTAAATGCTTGCAAAAAACTCTTCTATAGATTCATTTTATTTGGTTTTTAGAGTACCAAAGATGTTATATTGAAATTAGTTGAAGATGCTGGTGGAGATATACGTTTTTCAATGTTGGCTTTGACAAAAATGGCAGATTAACAAAAGCAAATATTTTCTGCATGTTTTTTTTTTAATACTTGCACTCTTTCTGTAATTGAACTAACATGATTTCATCTAATGGATGTTTTTTACATACAAGTATGCGAAGAAGAAAAGAAAACAAGACATTATCAAAGTACATGAATCGTTTTAAAATTCTTATGTACATTTTTCTTAATCAATCAAGCAGTAAGAGCATATGTTGTGTTTGTTTTGAAACTTCAAAGTTATCATTTAAGCAAAATAAAAGAAAAACGTATATGAGTCTAAGATACTATTCTTAAAAAATGTTAGAAAGATAATTTATTTATTTACCATCTTCAGACGATGCTCATGGTAGTTTCTCTAGAAATTTAGAGTGCCTCAGGATAGAAAAATGTTTGATGGAATATTCATAGTTATTATGCAAGGTTGTTTTCAGAACATTACTTCTTGAAAATTGTGACATATTTCAATTTGAAAAAATGCGATAAAAAGGACTTGTTAACGTCATGAACTTTATTTTATAATGAAAAACATATCATTTTTTTGTTTTTTCATAAAGAACCAAATGAAATTATTTCAAATGCATAATAATAGTTAAGTATAATTCGATTAAAAAGAGTTATGTAATGAAAGCACTCCGTTATATTCTGATAGAGTAAACAGCGGAGCGAGACTATTATATTTGTACATTCAATATAGCTCGTCATACGAATGTCAAAATCCTAGTTCTACAACAGATGTAATAGATCAATTGACGTTTCTTTGACAAAAGAAATATTCGATTAAAAATAGATAGTTTCTGAATTTTTTAGTGTTTTATTAAGAGTAGAAAATGACTCACGAGTTACTGAAATCGTCAAACAATGTCTGAACTGAAATGATAGCTGTTAAACATAACTGTATCCCATGAGATGTAATTTATAGCAATCGTTGATTAAAATAATTAGAAACATAAATAATGAAATGCTCACAAACCATCGTCAAATTTTAAAAAATTCGATATCAATGTCAAAATATTTTAAATGAGTTTTGAAAAATTGTTAATAGCACATATATATATATAATAGAGATTCTTTTATTGTTGACATTATCTTAACTATATTTCGATGTACAATAATTTTTACAAATAAATTTCAAAATCAAATGCATGACAAATGAAGACCTTGTTATGATCTCATTCAGCTTCTTCTTAATCAAGAGAAAATTAAAATGATTTATTCCATTTAAAAAATTTACCAGTGGAACTTCATTAGGACTAAAATATGGAATTTCTATGCATACTTTAGACTCACTACGCCGAATGAAAAATAGATTTCGAAAAAAGTTCATCTTATTTCTAAGATCTTTAATTAGAGCATTATACCGATTTACTTATGTTTGTAATGGTAAAGATAGAACGTGGAACCTTAATTATAATGATATATAATTGGTAAAGGCTGATTTTAATTATTGATATCTGTTGACTGTAATGAGGAGTGGGGAACCGCAAAAGACCTCACCTTAAAACTTACACTGATTATTTCTTCAAAGCAAGAGGTCAGTTCTACGAAATGTATCGATGAATGGCACGCTTCTTATTTATATTTTGTACACTACATTGTACTACACTTATCTTTCTTTTACATTGATCATCTCTAGTACTAATTGGATTCTGTATCAGACACACCGCTATATCTGTTAGACATTTCTATGAAAGAACAACACCTAAAATTCGATGTGTTAATGGAATAAATCAACACAATTCATCGAGCAAAGTTTAATCCCATTTTTATTATTCATAGTCTGACATTAGTAATTTTTTTTCTAAACAAACTCACTAGTTTTATAAATCAATGAGACACTAGTAGATATTTTTATAATAGTAGCATCGATTGATCTTCTGTTTTAAATATCACAAAAAAATATTATATTAGAGCAAAATATTTTATCAATGGCATCGACAACTTTTAATATGAGTAACTTTCATTTTCTTCTAAGTTGAGCATTGAGTAATAAACGATCGCATGGGGTAATGGTATTTTGCGTTTTTACTGAAACTTTCAAGTGTTTCTTTCATCGTAAAATGAAAAATAACGATTGTTTTTCTTTTAACGTATGTACACCAACCTTCTATTCAAATAATAAGAATTAAAGAAAAAAAAAGAGCGAGAAAAAAAAATTTTGATAGTAAATAACTGTTACTGAAAGCATAAAACAGCAGCATTTTGTTTTCATTTGAAAACATTAACGGTAGTCTTTAACATTTTAACATACTGTGAAGAATTCTTTCTATACAGTTCAGTGTGAAATATGACGCGTGAAAGCGAAAAGAATTTTCTGGAAATCTGGCCAATATGTTTTATAAGATTCCTGGCTGTTGTTGAATTAATAGCTACGATCATTCTTCTTGGCACAGAATTTGGTAATGTAGCAGCCAACTTTTGGCTAACAAATGTGTTCGCTGGAGGATGGTGTGGTATGATTATGCTCATACATGTTCTTCTATTGATGTGTGCCGGTGAGTGAACGATTGAGAATAAAATAAACTTTTAATAATTCATTTTTCGGTAGGTTGCTGTTGTCCTGGAGTCTCATCTGCTTTTCGAGTAGTCGTTGTTACAATTATTGCTCTTGTAGCTTGCACGACTTTAATTGGATTTGATGCTTATTTTCTTGCAAAACCTGACGCATGTTTATTGACTTCATCATGTAGTTCAAATGCTGCTTTGAATACTACATTCAATTACAACTTTCAAGTCTCGTTTTTCACAGCATTTACCAGTTTAAGCACGTTTAAATCATATACAGGAACCCAAACTAAGTTTCTGTTTCAATCGATGCAGTTGGGTATCGGTGCTTTATGCTTTTTGATCTGTGTTATTTATTTAGTTATTTATTACTCAATCAAAAGTCAATTGAAGGCACAAGTACAGCCTAGTTCACAATCACAAAAGCGATCCAATAATAAATCATTCCAAGAAGTTTCTAATATATCACCCAGAGAAACCTATTATCCACCACCACCACCACCACTATTACTACCACCGCCACCACCACTGTTACTACCACCGCCACCAGCAGCACAACAGTATTATCAATCGGCAGGACCTATTTTGCGTCCACCTATATATGCGCCACAGACACCAACGAGACAACAGTATTATCAATCGTCCGGACCTGTTTGGCGTCCACCTGCATACGTGCCACAGCTACCACCAGGCCAAGTTCCTTGGAATCAAAACAGGCAACAGTAATATATATTTTACTCAAATCAATCAAGCTCAACGGCCTTTCCTTTATTTTCTGTTGATACTGCACAATCACTTTTTTTTCACATAAATATTCTGCAAAGAAAAAGCAACTTTTTTCCGAACATTATAATTACAAGAAATTCATGAATTTCTATATTATTTTCATTTTCATTTTCATTCTCATCTTCTTTTCCTTTTTTTTTCATTATTCTATTTTGTCTTCACAGTGGGAACAGACTATGGGGGTCAATAACGTATTTGCACCATGTGGTTTAAGTTATAATGTTATCATAACAGAGATTTTATCTGTCTGACAAAATTGATTTGAGTCAATAAAATAAATCTTTTTCTGCTGTAAACAAGTCTGATAGGTGATGAGTGACAGTTAAAGTTTATGGATTGTTTTTCGTATAATATAATTTTTTTTTATAAAGTAAACAACAAATGAGACAAGAGAAATAAGATTAAATAGCTCTGAATAAATAAAAAATAGATTTATATTGAGTAGTTAATAGAAAAATGTTTTGAGTGTCTCAGTATTGGTCGTCCCGTCATGCACATTCCACAATATTTCGTGATAGCTCTATACTAAAAACATGTTTTATATTCATTATTTATGAAATTATTTGTTTCAAGTATATTAACAAAACATGAAAAAACATTTATATAATGAAAAACTTGCACAACTATGATAATAGCACACACTGTAATACTACACTTTCAATACTCTCCAAATGAGTAACAAAAAATTAATTCAAAATGAAAGCGACTAATTACCATTAATATAACTACTATCGTGTGATGATGTTGGCGATGTAAAATCTTCAGTATCTAGATCTGTAGTCAATGTCGGTGGTAGTCAAAACGCATTAGTACTCTCTAAAGCTTCAATATTTGATAATGGTAAAATAAAAGAATTCATTGTAAATTCATTAGATACCATTGTTGTATGAAATAAAAATATAATAAAAACAATTTCTGTCTAACTAACTCGTTTTTGTTTTACCTGATGGAAGATCAGATACAGTTTAAAAAGTACTTGCATATTTACCTAGTAAGTAATTATTTTTCGTAGTTTCATTTTGGTATTATTACCATCGAATTCCTCGATGATTGTCTTGGCTGGTTCTTTATCCGATAGAATGCATTCATGTCAATAACTACGGTCAGGTTCCGACAGAAAAGTAGCGGAAAACGTCGGACAATGAAACCAACGTTCCACAAAGAAAAGTTTCAAATTTTTTCTAGTGTGTTCTGGTCAGTAGCACACTTTTTTCTGCTAAAAACAGCCGTAGATCATCGGGAAAAGTCGAGAATTTGTCGGTCAGCATAGAATTTATGTAAACTTCCATCATGTCCCGATGATTTTTCCTGTGAGTTTAAGTGAAATCTTCTTATTCACAGAGTCCAGAACGATCGACTTGCGAACTGAATTTAATTCTAGAAAACAGATTCATTTGAGTAGTTTTCAAAGATAACATATAGTAGATATGATGAATTAGATAATAGCTTGAGAATGAGAATGAGTATTGAAAATAGATGTGAGCAATCAAATTTACTACCAATTTGTTTAGGCTGTACTTAGAACGTTTTACATAGTCAATAAGATCGTTTTAATCGGTCCATAATGATAATCAAGTTTATCTGACGATCAATAGGATTGCCGACTGTATTAAGTTTTATTTATTTTTATAGAAGATTTTAAGCGCTCAGAAATGTTGAGAAAAAATCCGAGGGAAACATTTTTCCAAACATGATTTGAGTATCGTTGAAATGATATTTCGCATATTTCGACCACAAAAAGTTCAGTTTAGAAAAAAGCTACAACCATCTTTTCAATCATTGTTTAATATTGAGTCATAAGAATTTTGAAACTGCTTTGTCGACTTTTTGACGCCGAAAAACATCACTTCACTCCTCCCTGTAGATAAAGTCAAAAATGAATTAGATTGAAAAGAAATTTTAGCAAAGGTGAACGAATCCTATCGTGGCTTAATTACATGAGAATAACAAATCATATTGAAATAAACCATTAAAACAGTGCTTTAATTAGACTCATTAGTTTTGTTGTACTTAACCCTGAGTGTTATTGAGGTGGATATTTCAATAAAACGAGACCGAGACAAATATTTAAAATCAGCATCACTCTATTCAATGTAAAATATTAATTCATACGATGATTGTAATGTGTATCAAAACCGTATTGTCGCCGTTCAAAATCCTAGCAAATATTAGTCAGAAACGCTTGCAATAACATGTGAATAACAGTATAGTCTTTGATCGAAATCCTTTAAAATCTCTATCATACTATTTGAAAACTAACTTGATCGAGTAGCATACTTTTAGTTAGATATAGATATGATTATTATGTTGTGTGACTTATATTTATTCATAAAACAATTTCAAATCTCTAGAAAAATATTAAAAGCATTATAGTTGCGTCACAATTATACTAAACAAAATAATATTCATTTAAAATTTTAATTGAAAGAACTTTCGACAGCCAACATTAGTTTATTCTAAAATTTTAACACGAATTCGACCAAACTTATCTAGTTGTACATTACAAACGCATACCGAACAAAAGAATTGCTTTCGATCAAGTATTTTTCCTAATGAAATATGTGTACACGTCACAAAAGTGGGAATAGAAGATGAGGCCTATCCTTTCCGACAAAATTAGAAATTGTGTTTAGGCTTGGAGTAAACTATTAAAGACTTATTTTCCAGAGTTTTCGTCGTTCTGATAGACTGGATAAGTAGTTTGTATAGGTAGTGTGATATTGTCTGTCGATGAACGTAGAATCACACAGTTTCTTCTTCTAATCACTAAAATTTATCACGATAATTAACTCAAAGAAACCTCAGTCATTCATACTCTCGAAACATAGCTGGAACCTTGTTTTCTATCATAGAAATATTCAATGTGAGCTTTTAGAATTTCTACTATCAATAAATTAGTTTTTAAATAAAATAGAATTTATGAAAATAAAGTAAAAAAATAAGTGAGAAAACATCGGATTCGCATCCGATTGTTATGTGTACTGCAAAAACTGAGTTGATTTATATATGTTTTGAATAATTCTGAGAAAACAGTTTTTTTTGAAAGAACTGAGATATTGATGAGATCATTTTGTGTACAAAATTTCAAGACAATTGGATGAGCCTTTCAAGAGTCATCGTGTTAACGGACGGACACACTGACTAAATTTAGTGTACTCACTTTCAGAGTACACAAAAAGAAGCAATTTTGATGCCAATCATTTTTATATGCTAGATTCTCTATTGACCCAGTATAAATTTCAAATTTGTATAAGAAGTCTACTTCTCTTTTTGAATTTCACATAAATAAAAGTTTCGTTTCTGGCTTATTTTGGTTTATATATATTTGTTTTTCCAGTTAACAATAATACTCGTTATTTAGTAATAGATAACTGTAGACGTTTATTACGAGTCATATAACGCATTGTTTTCTTATTAGAATGAATCGTTTATACGTATATATATATATATATATATATATATACTTATAAATGATGTTTCAAAAATAATGCTAGTGACCAATTCTAGGAATTTTTACACCTTTCATGATTTTTAATTTTAGTTTTAAATAATAATTGAATTGATTTAAATGCTCGCGACTATTCTTGTAGCTTAAATATTTCTAAAATGAATATTATAGATTTATTCTCATTTGTTAAGTCGAAAATATATTAATTTTAAGAATTGTAGTCGTTTATTTGAATCTCTAGTGATTCTTTCAGTTATATTTTGAAGGTAAACTGTGGTACATTTCGATGCTTATCGATCATGATATACATCCGTTTTGTTGCATCATAACTTTCTCTCTCATTCTCCTTGTGCGTATGTTCATGCACGAACGATTTTCTTCGTATGCCTCTCTTATTCATCCATTTACTTGTTCATTCATATGAAATGAAAATCTACTAATGGAGGAAGAAGTACCGTTGAAACTTATCGAATTATCTGATTTTATTCGTTCACCGTCAATACTCTCGGAAAGGCTTGAATTTAAACAAACAAAAATTGAACAGCCAGAATTTGATGCGAAAATAAAAGAGGACTATGAGCCGGACACAGTTAAATTCAAACATACACAGACAGGTATTATTTTATTGAAACAAAAGGCAATATGTGCTGATAATCATGACGATGGAGAATATGCCAAACAAAAAGAATTAATTGTACCTAAGGACATTGTTGTGTTTGCTGATGATGTAGATAGACGAAAAATCGGTCTATTCAAAAAATCAAGAAATCATTTTTCAAGGTTAGCCAAAAATTAAGAAATCAATTTGAAAAATCATACCTATTTTGATGATTTTAGACATTTATTAGTTACATCTGGTGCTGCACTTCAAGCACTCATACCTTCATTAATTAATACTAAAGAATGGCTTATTGTTTGTAACCTTAAATATTCTAAACTCTATACAAAAGAAATACCAATTGAAAGTAATTTATTGTATAAATATTTATTTTCTTTTAGTTAACTTCGTTTTATTAAAGAAAATGTGATAATTTCATTGAATATAAATCATTCTTGTGTTCGATATGAAATCCTGACCGCTTTTGATCTATTACAACAATCATTCAATGAAACAAAATCAGCTTATATCTTGGTCTGTTTGTTTGTTTGTCTGTTTCTTACTAGAAAAAATTTACAAAGTTCAGAAAATAAAATTTAGATTGATTTTTCCAAAATATTAAGTCGATGGTTTAAAGATTATCTTCAACGTACTGATCAATATCCATCACTATCAAATCGGATGTTATACCGATATCAAATTCAAGCATCAAAATGTTCACTCACATTAGGAAAACGACAATATCATCAAGAAAATAATTATTATCGATTTGGAAGTAGTTTTCGAAAATTTGTAAATAATTTTATTTATTTCTCAATTAGATCGTTTTGTTTTCGTTCTATTTAGCATTACAAATCTGATATTCCAACGCAGATTTATATCAATTTCAATTCTCTACCAATCATGTTTTATTCAATTCAGTTAGACAATATATTTGTCTATTCAATGAGTATATCTCTAGCATTTTTATCTTTTGTATTTTGGAAGTAAATTATTTGTTTTTTAATTTTTAGATGATGAATATAAGCAAATAATCAAAGATATTGGCAATGGTTTATCATTAGTTTCGGTACATGAACTTAATGCTAGTAGATATATTGAAAATAAGCCAAATGATTGTTCTGTGCTCGTTCCAAAGAATGAAATTTCTCAAGGAAAATATTCTATTGAAGAAAAAGAAGAGAACATTTCTTGTCCATCTTCATTCGAACCAAATGAAAACGAACGAATTTTATTTGAAAAAATTTGGAACAATCGAATGCGAATTCAAATGCAACATCAACAATTAATGATGAAAGCAGCAAAACTTTTGTGTTTTCCACCTCTTAACAATGAGTCAGTTTATAAAAAAGCTGTACCATTAAATAGTGAATCAGATATACCAACAATACCATTAGTTCATTATTGATTTTTATCAATAAATTTAATAAAATTGATATAAACATATCTTAAAAGATTTCATTTTCTTGATTTACATGTTGATCGTTAAGTAAATATGATTGAATAAGTATCTATTTATCAATAGCTTTTATTATAGTCTTTAAAAATGGATTAGTAAAGCAGTTCTGCGCTATGATTCTTCGATCTCTTGAAAAACAGAAGAAAATGAACTCATTAGAAAAACAAATTCTATGTCATACTCATAATAAAATACGATGATACTGAATTTTCTTCTATTTACATTTTAATGTTTTAAATTTTGTTATAATCTACCGTTTCAAAATCGATGTAACTCATTTCCTATTTTCAAGTAATTTGACATCGAATGTGAAAGTCAAAGTTAGATGTCACTGGAGACGTACACAGGACAGGATGGTCCTGCTGTTCTGTCCTGAAACCAGGGCTGGATTCGCAAGTAAGAAAAAACAGGATAGGGTTTGCTAGCAGGAAAGGAGGACATGTTATAAAAAAATTTCCTGTGTACGCCTCCGGATGTTATCGATATATGAAGTTTGAGCTTTTTTAGTTAAAAAAATATTCAATTTTAGTAGCTTCACGATTTCAGCACACTACGAAAGTCAAACCGCTTATTCGGTTTTTAAAGCGGTTTTGAATGAAATTATTTTTCGTGGGAAGAGCTAAAAATCCATTTTGGTATCAATATTCCGTTTATATTGAAATGTCGAAAGAACAGCACGATGATCACTTAATGTCCATCCACTAGTATCATTCCATAATTGTTCATTACAACCACGAGGTATTAATTCACTTGAAATAGATTGAAGAATATTTGATCGATAAAAAATATAATCAACGCCTAGTTGTTCATTACGATGTGTTAAATGAGTTACTTTGACTTCTTTTCCGTGGACGACAAAATAAGATGATTGAAATTGTTTTTCTAATAATTGATAAACTGGATCATTCTCAAACGATGAATTCAAATCACCACAAATTATAATTGAACATTTATCTATAAGATTATGTTTAGTTTGATATTCATTAATCAATTCAAGAAACTTTTTCATTTGAGTTAATCTTAATTGACGATCGAATGAATTATGTGGAAATGTTAAATGAACATTTATTAAAAGTAAACACTTTCCATCATATTCAAGATTAAGTAAAAGACCAACACGATTACCAATATCATGTAGAAGAAGATCATATTTATCAATGACTTTGAAATAATTCTTATCAACAAGTATTGCTAAACCATCATCAAGATCATGCGTTCTTTGAACATAATGAAAAGAATATTTTGGTGACAGATAAGATTGGTATAATTGCAAAAATGACGGCTCATTTAGCCAAAATTCTTGTAAACAAATTAAATGAATTTGAAGAGATTGAAGAAGTTTGATTATTGATGAATGACGCGATTGCCAAAGAGATTCATGAGAACTTTCCCGATCATATTCTGATGATAAACGTTTATAACAGGGTGCAAGAATATTAAACGTACATACTGATAAAATATTCGGCGTAACTATTGACAAATTAGAGGACATGAATCTAGAATGGCAAAGTAATATAATTAGTTGTTTAATTTCTTCTTTTATGAAGAACATCTACGAAACATTTTCTTGATTTTAAGACTATATTTATTTAAAAGACAAGTCATATGGGAACATTGAAAAAGAAATGAAAATAAGCAGTTAATGCAATTTTGAGAAATGTTGAGATCGAATTCTAATTTATTTTCTGATGAATAAAAGTTCGTAGATAATTAACTTGCCTTCAAGAAGAAAAAAACAAAGTGCACACGTTTTTCTTAAATAGCATTAATCGAATTCATATGGTTGATCTATAATAACGATTAACTTAAGTGAAAAACAAAAATTTTTTTTTTTTAGGGTTTCTTTCCTCTTGTCAAACATACATATGTATATATAAGCAAAAAACAAAGAATAGGCGACAACACAGAAATAGAATGAGTCATTAGTTGCATTTGCATAAATATTTTAAATTAATCAATAATATGCCATCATCCGAAATATTTCCATCGAGTTTAACAACACCATCTGGATTATCAACCGCTAGTAAATCACCCGATGCACCTTTACTATCTCCACCGATAACATAGATCTTTAAAATAAAAAGAAATTAATACGGAAAAAAATTCTTCTTTTTGTTAAAAAACGAATCAACTAACTTTATCGTTTACTTTCGGTGTAACAGGTTCCATATGATCAAGTGGAATAACAGCACGACGATCTTGTTGACTTAAATGAACCGTGCACACGCCATTCTAAAAAAATATCTCGTTTCTTTTTTAATATAAAATTCACTATATACTCACCGAAATACTTTGAATAACGCCAATCATTCCTACATGTATCGATTCATCTTCATTAGCTACTTTAATTCGAACATGTAATCCTTCTGCATGCCAATCATTATTTGATATTGAATCAAGATCTATTATCATAATTATTATCTTTGTATTAGAATTATTACCAAATCGAAACAAAAACATACCCAATGCCGTTGACATTGGTGCATATTGCGCACTTGGTGTTACAGGAGTTATATTTATTGATGGAGAATAAACATAACTTCCAGCTGATGATTGATCCGTTGAAATGTTATTATTTGATGAAGAAAAACTACCGCCTGCTGCACCTGGTGTTGGAATATGAGAACTATATGCTATGAAAAATATAAACAATAATATTATTTTAAAATAAATTATAATATTTAAAAAAGCGTTTACGTTGATAATCCATTGGCATAGCTGGCGATGGTGTTGGATGATTTGAATATGGAGAATAAGCACTGGCTGATGCATTAGAAAGTACACTTGAAGGTCCACCAGTTGAGCCAAGTAATGAGGCAGAAGCTGATTGTGCAGCTGATGAAGAACTTGAAAGAGATGATGAACCTGTTGTATTTGAACTACCAAGACCACTTGGCAATGTATCTGCTAAATGACTATATGAAGGTGTCGTTGGATTTAATGTAGAAAATGGTGATGGACCATCATCATCATCATAATCGACTCTGAATTTAATTTAAGATGATTTAAAAAAACAATAAAGAAATATAGTAAAAAAACCTAGGCGTTGTTGCATAAGTTGGATCCCAAGCTGATGCTCCACCATGAGCATGTGGAGTCATTGAGCCATCATGACGAGGTGTCTATTAAGAGAATTTTACATTGGTCAGTATTTTATTATTTCTTTTACAAACCATATTTCCATAATAAGGCGTTCGTGATCCATCGTGCATTGGAGTTTGATTACCAATCATTGGAGTACGAGAACCAAATGCAGCATAGGATGGTGTTTGTGAGCCGTGAAGTGGTGTCGTAAAATGATGAGACATTTCACCAGCATTACGTGGAACATTTCTAAAACAAATCAATAATTATCAACACAAAACATCAACGATAAAAGTAATATTAATTAAATTTAAGCTAAATGTTTATTCTAATGATATTTTCAGAGTTTGAAATCACAAGGTTATTAACACTATTCTGTCAAGAAAATATGTGTCCATTAGAGATCGTCGGTTTGAAGTCTACTGCAATATTTTAGCACATATAAAATGAATGTTTTTCCTCGTCGAAAGTAAGCCTTGTATTTATTATCGAAAGAAATGAATGTTTATCATATTCATATTCATTTTGAGCATGAAGTTAATAAATTGCCATCGAAAGTTTGAAATATAATTCGAAAAATTCAGACTCGATACATGCAACTCTGTTCAGCGTTGAAAAAGAATTCTCGTCTCATCCGACTGTAAACTACGGTAGTTGAAATGAATTCAAGTGATTTTGATAGGACTGAAAGTCATACTATTTCCTAGTAGTTAGTCATCGATTCTCAGTATCATCTCGACAACAGGAATAAATATATAACATTCTTATAGAATCTAATTAGATTTCAACTTAATGGATACTAATTTCTTGTTCGCGAATTATTTAAGGTGCAGAGCAAATTGCTAAGAGACAAGGAAACTTACGTTGTTGATACAATTCGATTTCGATCAACAGTAATCGTTTGACATTTGGCATGAAGTTCAATTTTACATGTTGAATCAGTTGCATCTTTAACAATACCAACATAACCTTTATAAGGCCCTTGTGAAATTCGAACTGTTTGTCCAATTAAAGCTGTATCACGACGAATATTATTTAATGATGACGATTGTGACTTAGGCCCACCACCTCCAGTTGAATTAGGCGTTCGTCCACCACCTGATGCTGGACTATTTCCATGTATTGATGAAGAACCGCCGGATAATGTATGTGGAGACGGCGAGGATGTGACACGTGGTGACATATAAGGAGCATTCATTGGAATTGATAATGGTCCCGATGAAACTTTTGATGCTCCACCAGCTAATGATAAGTTTCTTGCTTTACATACAAATAAACCGCCATTCTCAGTTAGTGTTCGACAAAATATGAAAACGAAATGTCTATAAAGATGTTTTATTTGACCTTGACGATTCTGAAAGAAACAAGAAAAAATAAATCAAGCTCAGATTAGTTAACAGAAGAAATATTCAAATTCTTACTGCAAATAGTCCATCATTAACATTAACAATATCTCCAGCATTTAAATTATTATTTTGTGAATCAAGTGCCGTTGCATTTCGATTTATTTTTCTTTTAGTTACTGATTGAATCGGAACTAATTGAACTTTTCCATCCATATTTAATACATGTAAACGTTCCTTTTCAATACGTACAACAACACCAACTTTATCGGCTCTGTAAATAAACAAGTAAAAAATTCGAAAACTTTTTCATTTTTCTTTCTCCTTCAATAAACACATACGATATATTGACTAAATCTCTAAGTTGAAATTGTCCTGTTGAATCCACACCTGTTGCTGTTTCTTTAGTAATTTGAAGGTCAGATGTTCGAACGGACATCTAAATGCATCATATAATTTTTTTATTTTTTATTTTTACTTGGCTGACTAACTTCATCTTTGGTTCCATCACTTAAAACAACAGCTTTTGCTCCTTCAATGCCTACAATCATGCCAGTTTCACCTTCAAATCTTCCACTTAATACTTTAACATGATTTCCGACGGAAAAATATTTTCTCAATTCATGGGCTTTGAATGGAATTTCATCTTTTAGAGCTTCATGTTTTGGCAATATTCGAATTGAATCTCCATCAATACCAACAATTGTACCTTGTAAATTTATTAATTCACCTTCACATACTTCTACATGATCACCAGGTGCAAATGATAATAAATCATTTTTTGATGTTTTTCTTTTGTTGATGGAAACTAAAATTTAGCAAAATAAACAACAAAACAATGTTCGTGCTTTATTCAAAAAAAAAACAATTTTTTCAAACAGAAATTTACCATTAGATTCGGGCCCATCAAGTGTTTCTTCAAATTTATCCAGCTCACTGATACTTGGAGTAATACCATCAGCCGACTAAAATTGATTTTAATTTAAAATATTTTTCATCAAATATATTACAGATGATCATTGAACAAAAGAATACATAGATCTCAGTATAATTGATTTATGACTTTATCTCATCTGATTTTCAAGTTAAAACTGATCAAAATCGAATTCATTAGATATCGCATAAAATAAAATGAATGAAAATCGGTATAATATTCAATCTATCTGAAGATAGATTATGTTTTAAACATGAAGAATGCTTTTCACTAGAAAACAAGTTGGATCAATACGATGCTTGCAAAAACTGAATATGGATCTCGTAGCAATCATTTCGTTACAATCATATGTCGATTGTTATGCTATCTCACCGATTCTCAAGTATAATACATTTAAAACTTGATGAGAATAGTTTTTAGCAAAATTTCACATTCTTCGATTAGTTTCTATCTCGTAACAAGAACTTGAGATTACTTATTTCATATGTAATTATTACTTCAAAGATCCGTTTATTTCAAGCAGATCTTGTATAGATTTGAATCAAAAGATCTCACACTTCACCAAAACACGATTCTCATTGATATCTGTTGTAGCACAATATTTCAATAAATAAACTCGATTATTTTGTGTTTTTCTAAGCGTGGCTATGGCATTAAGTTTAAAAAAAGTTTCAAATCACCAGATCGTCATCTTGGTTAGCCTAAATATTTAGATTTATTTTGCAATTCATCAAAGCTCTTTATCGTATCAAGATAATGTATATCTTCAAGTTGATTAGATCCATAAGAGATGCTACTCAATCAATCATATATCTAGGATGGAAACACTGTGACTCACGAAAAACAAGTAAAATGATGAAATCTACGTTTTACTTACAACAGCAACAAGTGGGAAATTCTTGATAAGGAAACCTTTATCATCATACTTTCCACCTTCAAACGATCTATGTTCAATATCTCTTTTGATTTGTCCACCAGCAGCTCTATAAAAAAAAAGATTCTTTTCCCATGAACTATTTTATTTGTAGTTAAATACTCACTCTACAGCTGTTTCGTCAAATAATTTTGCTGGTGGTCTTTTGAAAGCGAAGCGACTTTTTTTCTTCGCTGCTTGATGTGGTTCAGGTACAATATTACTTTGATCGTTGGATATTCCTCTTGGTCCACCACGTTTTCTACTGTAATCAATTCTTGGTATTAATTTAAGGGTGACCAAATTTTGTACCATATCGCATTGTTCAACTTTAGCTAAATCATCACGGTAAACGCCACGTTTAACACGTACCCATGAACCTTTTTTAATTCCATATGTTGTTTTGACAACTCGAAGTATATCAGTCATTCCTTTGATAGGTACCATTTGAAGATTTGTAACATTTAATGAACGTATATCATCGCATGCTGCTTTAACGTGATTTGACTTGAATGCTTCAATATAGATATAACCCCGATCACCTTCTTTCACAACAACTGATTTTATTTGTAACGCCTTAAAAATATAATTTTATATTTGAATTACGAGTTTTTTTTTGTCTTTACTTTTTCATTATTTTCTAGAGAAAGATATTTTCTCATAAGTAGTAAAGCTGTTTGCCTTTCTTCTCCAATTCTGCATTTAACTGGCCAAAGATTAGGTGATTTAACATCAGGTAATAAACTCTGCTGTGTGATTTCATCTGGAACTTGTTCTCCATCATTGTATTCATCGTAATCACCGCGCGTTCCTCGACCTTTTGGGCCATAACGTTCGTTGATATATTTCTCCATTTCAATTGGATCCATTCCACTATTAGGAGAAGAAAAGAATATTACTAGTTTAGAATTGTAACGAATACGAACTCTTCAGGAAGTGAAAATTTGGATCGCCCAGCTCGATAAATATCAGCTGCTGTTGTATCATGAATTTCTGTTTGTTCAACAAAACCTTCTTCAGGTGCATCTTCTTCTTCCTCTTCTTCTTCATCGTCATCAACATCTATTAAAATGAGAAGTAGATTTATTCGCTTTTTTGTTATAAAAAAAAAAATCATTTTTACCAGCTTCATCAATAATGAAATTTTTTCCAGAAATCTTCTTTTTCTTTCGTTTTTGTTGATAACTTCCTTTTTTTCTCTTATTTCTATTTTCTTCTTCATCCTAAAATAATAAATCGCAAGAAACAATGTTTATTCATTTATTAAACACAAGAAAAATTCATTGAAAGAAACCTCATCATCGTCTTCGTCATCTTCGTCCTATAAAAATTAAACAATCAATATGTTTAATGGCAAACATGTAAATCTGACCTCTTCTTCGTCGTCCTCGTCTCCTTCTACTTCTTCATCGTCTTCTTCTTCTTGTGGTGTTCCTGTTTCTTCTTCGTCATCGGATGTTTTTCGTTTTTTTGATTTCATTTTTCTTATATCATTTTTATGCTAATACAAACGGAAAAGAAACAAGATTTAATACGTTTTTCATATAATTCATAACGAACTTCTTCACTGTCGCTCATTGCCAACAACCGAAAAAGATTCTAAAATACAATAAAATAATTAATTGAAGAAACAGAACCATAACTTCTAACCTTCTTCGTGTATATGAAAGTTTGGAAATGAATGTTAAGACACCACACGATTGGATTTAAATACTGAATAATAATTGAATTCTATTCGCTGACAAATATCAACGAATAGAAAACGACGTTGTGCATAAATAAATAAATAAATGCACATACATACATATATATGTGAATATGAGCGACTTGTGTCACTAGAATCGATTTTTATAGTCTCTTATTTTGTACAATAACCTCGAAATTTAACCGTTGGCTCTTAAAAGAAAATCTGAGTTTGTTATTTTAGCAATGGTTGAGTGTGAATATCTGAAATTATTTATCGTTGAATGTAAAAATGATTATCGATTCAATTGTCGAAAATCTCTAATGGTAAAAGTTTTCCGTTTGTTCTTTTAATATTCATTTTTATTTTATATTTAGTTTTGTAATAAAACGATGGCTTCATTTTTCTATATGCTAACATGTCAAGTTGAATATGATGATCGTGTATTTTTTACTTCTATTGAACTTTTGAATAGGTTTCTAAGATTATTTTGAAAAAACTGTTTATTGTTATTATGAATGTGCGTTTTTTTTAGATATTTAATTTGTTCAATGGTAAAATCAAGCCATTCAATCGGTAAAGATCAAAAAAGCCTCAAGAATCAATATGAATCAATAAAGGAAAAATATTGTCAAGATAAATACATTATTGCGACTGCTTGTTTTCAGCTTGCCACACAAATTTGTGTATGCTATTCATTTTATTATTCTTGTCTTACAATTCCTGAATTGAACATGCCAACAACGAGATAAAAGAGAATTAGATGATTGTTGTCTCCTGTTTTCTTTTATTTAAACTGCCATCTCTTGACGAGTCAATACTATAATCAGAAATCCATATTTTATCCTTATTTTTTTCCAAATCGAAATCGAAAGTACAGTCTTTTTCTGATAGATTTCTGAAGATTCTATTCTGTTTATTAATTAAAAATAAATGAAAAAAAAAGAAAATTACCTCAACCATTAGGTTATGAGAAAAGTCAAGAGAACACAATGTGGACATCCTCGTATAACACCAGGTGAATGCTGTGTCCTAAAGATGAAAAATACTCTGCTTTCTGATAAACATGTTATTTATTTTAAACTTTTGTTTGAAACAATCTGACTCGCATCAGTAGTCCTTAGTTTGTTTTTCAAATTGTATTTAAATCAGCAGTATAATTCTTTTTACGAGACAATAAGAAGCCGTCAGTAGTTTCGAATTAATATGATTGATCTTTATTTCAATTTTCCATTACTTATTTCTACATTGAACATTGAACTTTCACACACACACGCATATATATATATCAAAATTAGAGAAATATTGTTGAGTTCCAGTTTAGCTTGCCAGTAAAATTTTGAATAATTTAAAGAAAATAATATTTTTTATAGGATCAACCCATTGATACTCCTCGTTTAATTGAATATTTTCATGAACTTACACGAATGGATCCAAATATGACAAAAGTAACAACATTAAATCGCGATCAATTGATTCAAATTCAAATTCAAATATTAACAACAATTGATCATATGTTTCCACGATATACTCCTCATATATTTATATCTCATTTTCTTCGATTTCTTAGTAGGTTTATTTATTTATTTTCTTCAAAAGGAAAAGAAAAGAACAGAAAGAATTTAGATAGTGAAATAAAAATGATTAGTGAACGTTTACATAATGCATCAATGCTTTTACTGGTTCATATTTATTTACAATGGACATTACTTATTGAACTTTTAGCAAAAAAAGAAAGTGGATTGTCGAAAGTGAATAAAATACAAATGTATGCAAAAAAATTAATATTTATTTTGTTTCTATGTCGATAATGATTTCTTGATGATATTAGGGAAAGTGTTACTCAACGATTTCGTGATCCGTTATTACTTGGCTCAGCTACAATTCTTGCAGCATCGAAAATGTTTTGTCATGGAATGAATTCACAAATTCATGATAAGGTTTTGTTTGATTTTCATTGTTTGACAATATATTTATTTATCAAAAAAATAGATTATCAGTTTATGTGTTAGTCTTCTTGGCATTGATCCAATGCGTATTTATATGGCTCAATTTTTTGCCGAAGAAGTTATACAAAAATCAGTCAGTGTTCGGTTATTAATAGGATCAAAAAACAATGCAACTTCCAGAATTATAGTTGATCGAGAACATGATTTTGATGATGAATCCATGATGATATTTAAATCATCCTAGAGCAGTTTGTTTGTCTTCTATTGAATTTAAATAAATATTGTTTATATTAAAAAAAGACAATAAATGTATTTTGTTGCACTTGAAACTTATTTACTGTAAATGAAATTATAATCACGTATCCTCGTCCCTTTATATATAATCGAAGTGAAACATTACTTTGATTTCGTTTTTACTGATCAATCAGTATTCTTCAACCGAGCATGAATTGATGTAGAAAATTTTCTAGTATTTATACAGAATAGATATTGTTATCTAAGTTCTATATCCAACCTTATATTCAATGAAAGTGTTATCATAACTGGATCTCAGATAGATAGATATGGATAAGAGTAAAACGATTTAAGAAAAGAAGTTTTTCTAGAATTTTGGTATACTGATCTGGTGGATATGCATAATAAGAGCATTCTGACACGTACTGCTAGTCTCAAGATCTTTATCAAACAGTATTTACATGAGCTATGAAGATATCAGAATCAGAAAAAATTTCGTATCTGTATTCCTGAAAATGTCACAATCATATATTCACATGATTAAATTCTTGAACAACGGCGAAAACGTTTTTTTCATATCTATCTTTACCAAGAACTAGAAAATCGTTTATAGAACCAATAACAACGCTATTCAAGCATACGTAAGTGTAAATCTATTTTCTGTCGCTGTTCGACATTCCATTCTTTGCTCATATTAAAAATTGCATGCGCTAATTTGTTTCAGCAAGTATAAAGGTTACCCACCAATATGATGGGGTGTCACATTAGTAGTAAGAACTTGTGCAAAGATAATAGAATGAATAAAAATCAATCAAGTTCTTGAAGAGTCACTCCGAAATGATAGAAAGCGTCCGTTTTCTGCTGCAATAATGAAAGATTTTACAATTTGTTTTTCTTACATAAAGAATGCACAGACAAACTGCAACATATTTATATATGTACATAAATATAGTGACGACTACTATGTTCGTACGGATAATTCGAGCAGCGCAACTTTCTCACTCATATATAAAATGAACTATTTACTTTAAGATAAATGTTAAAATTAAAATTTATTATGCAATTTAATATGAAAAGAATGATGTGTTTTCAAGGTTTTACAAAAAAACCCGTTATGTATTGCTTTGCGTATCCATAGTAGTCTCTGGCCGATGTCTGACGCAAATCAGTAGATGCTTTGTTTTTTATTGCAAAATCTTATTACTACCTAAGAGAGCGAAAACCTGCTGAGGGTGTCCAAAATCTGTAGCTTATCAATAGTTACAAGAGTATGTATTAACTATTGAAAAACCTGTACTGTATTGAGGTCTCAAAAAGTAGAACAGGAAATACGACTATGAGTATCATTGTGACTATCGATTGGGAAATGAATCTGAGTATGAAGTCACAACTGTTCACAAATCACTCATACACACACCCTCACACGTACACTCTCAACTTCTACAATGAAGCTCTATATAGATAAAAATTGTGCAATATTTTTCTAACGGTACGAAACATTATCATGCACAACATATGACTTCAATCGTTGATTAAACAGCTGTTGATATTCTCTTATCAGACAATTTTTCAGCCTAAACGAGATTTTTTTTGTTGTTGGCTTTTTATTTTTAGTCGAATATAGATATAAAAAATGCAAGTTTCAATGAACGTGAGAAAAAAAAACATCTGTATTCAAATTCAATACGTGAACATATTTATTTTATCACATCGACTACATATACATGTTAGTTGTAGATTTTACTCGTTCTCTGTGGAACCGATGGCGACAAGTCGATATATGCATATTTGTTTACTACTGTCTGTAATTGTTGTAGGTTTAATCCCTATAATTCATGGTAGTTCTGATGAACAAGAAACGAATGTTTCTCGTATTGTTGGACAACGTGCGACTTGCCCTGATTCAACCATGTGTGCATCACAATGGGGCTATTGTGGACACGGAGAATCATATTGTGGTACCGGCTGTACATCAGGCCCTTGTTCGAGTGGTAATAGTGGTGGAAGTCCTATCATAGTGAACCCAAGTTCTGTGTGCCCCGAGTCTACTATGTGTATGTCAAAGTGGGATTATTGTGGAACTGGAGAAGCATTCTGTGGCGATGGTTGTAAAGGAGGACCTTGTTGGGGTGGTAATAACGGCGGAGGTGGGGGAAACGGTAATAATGGCAACACTGATGATGGTTCTATTATTACGGAACAAAGTTTTTCGTGTGTATTCAATACCATTGATGCTGGAACGAGATTCAGCCGACTCACGGGTCTTAGAAATTCAGGTTGGAAACCATCAAACAAGGAGGAAGCTGCTGTTTTTCTTGCTCACGTATTTCACGAGACAGATGGTCTGAAAACAATCAGAGAATATTGTGCTCCGGGTAAATATTTAACAGTAACGTCTTATTTTAAAAGCATTTCATTAACAATTGGTAGATTTTGAACACATTGTAGGTATAATTTTTTATTGTAAGATTTTTCAAGATGTATGAATGCTAGAAAAACTGTGTAGAGATACAACTAAAGAGCAAGTATAAGGCAACTAGCAAAGCTCAGATCGATTGTACCTTTACCTCATCTTTCCTATAAAACAAGTTTCAACAATCATAAAAGAGTATCTTTTTTATTTTATGCAAACTGATAAATAGGTTTAAAATTCTAAAGAAATTTCAAGGAAAAAGTCTTGAGCATTTCAATCAGATCTGAATATCAATTAGGTTGTGGCTCTCATTATGCTGGATCATGGTGTGATATTCAGAGTGTACCCAACAAACTTTACTATGGACGTGGCTGGTTTCAATTATCTTGGCCGTGTAACTATCATGCAGCTGGACGAGCTTTAGGTGTAGATCTTCTTAACAATCCGGATTTGGTCGAACAACAACAAGATTTAGCAGTGAAAACTGCAATTTGGTTTTATAATGCAAATAATATGGCTGGACCCGCTAAACAAGGTGACTTCGCAGCTACGACTCGAATCATCAACGGCGCATTGGAATGCAATGGAGGACCAGGATTTAGCAATCAAATGGCTCGAGTAGGAACATACAGACGAGTTCGTCAATGCTTTAGCCTTGGAGAGCCTAATAGAAATCCAGTATGCTAATCGAACATTCTTCTTCTCCATGTCTTCATAAATATAATAAAATGCTATTTTGTGCTACCATAATTATGATTGTCACAAATGTAGGACTTTTTTTTACAGCTCTAGGATAATTCATATATCTACTCTAAATATGGTGTATTAAGTATTTTAATATCCTAATTCATATAATAAAGCCATTTCAACATTTCAATGATCATGAACAGACGCTGACGCACCAATTCATATGCGTACTGATTTCTGTGGATGATAAGAGAGACTACTACGACATATACGCTTATGCACCCATTCCTATGTCTTGTCTTATAACACCACTAAAACTTCTTATCTGAATATCTTAACGGATCTTTTGCAAGACAACGAAGCATCCTTTATCATTCATATTGATAAGTTGAGTAGAATTCATGCATTTGTTGATTTTTCTTCATACTCATGTGAATTTCAATTTAATTACTAGTTATCATCGTTTTCTTGTGTTTGAGTATTAGTTGATTTAAATGTTAAATAAGTTAATGCAGATAACACTTGAATAGCGTATGTACTTATTATATGTAATATCGTAGACCAATTAACACTTGATAAAAAATTTATTTTATTTAATCGTATGAATAGTTTTCATAAGAATATAATTGTAGAAAATAAAAGGAAATATTGATATATACACAATTGAAATTGAACACGAATCAACAATAATAATCATAATAATAAGTGAAAACGTTTGCCTAGATAATATTACCGTTGTGTTTAAATGAAAAAGAAATCTATATGATACTTAGAATAGCAATTTTGGCATGAGCATAAATCAAACATACGATACCAAAACACTAGAAATATAATAAACTAAGAAAAAGAAATGTTAGTAAAAAATCTAGGTCGATATATAGTGTAAGTACATATAAAATAAATTAATACATGACGATAAATATAATTAAAATGAATAGCTTTTGTGTACTACTAATAGTTTACGATAGAATTCTATTAAACTACATATAGTCATAACTTCTATTCTTCAGAATTATTAGATAATATATTTAATTCATTTACTTATATTTTGATTATTGTCAGTAAGTTATACAAAAGATCTCTCTTTATTTTATTGATTTTCAAGTAACCAATTAATACATCAAAGGAAATAAATTATAAAATCAAAAAGTATACTCATCACAATTACTCACATCATCAACATATGAATTGACGAAATGATAAGCATGCTTCGAATAGAATAAAGGATAAAGCAATGGTATTTCGTTTTCTTAACTAATGAAACACAATTCTGATTTCACACAAATTTTTCTCAGTCTATATCTGTATTTGTATTAGTTATATGAAATTACAAAGGAAATAATCATCAATGCGATGCAACCTATGTTTCTTATGCTTTTTTAATTTGAAATTTAGGTTCTACTCTATTTATGTAAAAAAAAACATTTTTTGATCAATGACGGTATTTTTGGGAATAGAAAAAAGCGAACGAACACATTTTGCTAACGTAATGATGCTTACATAAATATAATGCAGTGGAAGAGAAGAAAAAAAGAATTACGCCCAACGTGGGGGTCGAACCCACGACATTGAGATTAAGAGTCTCACGCTCTACCGACTGAGCTAGCCGGGCTTGCACATGTGTGACACAAATCACAATATCTTTCATCATTATTTTCTTAATAAACAGATATTTGAACATATTTTATAGCTTTAAAATATTCGAAGCTTCATTTTGTGCATATTAAGATATTGAACAATAATTTATGCATCTTATAGATTTATATATGAGTTGATAAATAATATTTATGATGAAGGATATTTAATCAAAGATTCATTCATTTTCTAATTGAACAATTTTATTTAAAATCATTCATCATATTGAATAGAAGAAATCTTCTTCAAGTTATTAGATTTCTAAAAATATAATAATATTCATATATCCAGTGAAATTCAAAATGAAAATGCTTACAAAAAATTTATATTCTCGCTTATTTTCAGAAAAGGAAGGTCCCAAGTCAATCAAGATCATCTCTGTCAGTAGATCAGTTATGCAATGGAGATTTGCAGCTATCCCAATAGCTGAGTAGGTATACAGCGTGAGACTATTAATCTTAATGTCATAAGTTCGACCAAGATTTATTCAAAACTAATAGCTATATTAATTTTTCCTATCAGTGAATATCATTACGTTTGTCTGACTAGTAGTAATGGAATAGCTATACTTCACACTGGGCAATTTGTTTTTGTATGTTAACTCTTTCGATTGTTTAGATATGTATAGCATTTCTTCTTTATAATAGTAGCTGTTACTTTGCATTAACAGAAAGAAACAGTTTACTTGACAATAAAATCAATATGTCGTGTGATCAACTGAATTGGAGAAAGAAACCTGCTTTTTTTCAAGCGAATTTTGAGACTAACTCTACTCCAAAACAAAATTGGAGTACAACGGGAGACGCACTCTAGGAGTCTCGACCACCCACACCCTCCATTTGGATGTACGCCATACTCAATTCTATTATTCTACATAAGATCTCCATAAATATCAATAACTATGTTCATAATAGAAAATAAATTTAGTCTCAAAATGATAACCATATGATTGAAAAATTTCTTTAATATTTTTTACTATTTCTTTATATAAACTAATAATACAAGAAGAATATCCTTCGTTAAAATAAATTGTTCTTAATTTTCGAATTTGTAATCTTCAATGAATAATTCGATCAATACGTTTACGTATACTTTGTTCGTATTTGATATCTTCAGAATTATTAATATGATATAATTTCATGATCGATTAATTTTAGTTGATCAGAGGACTTCGGCAAAAATGCTATAAAATTCGTTGAATTTCAAATATCCTACAGTAATATGTTTAACCCAGATTTTATTTGGTTGTTTCACAACTTGGTCTCATGTTCTTGATCATTGTCGAATAATCTAATAGCTTCATTTTCGATAGTTTTTCAAGGCAGCATGAGAAAATCTATAAAGAGAGGCATTATCCAAAATAATTATAGCAATTCAAAACATTTTAAAGAAAGAAATCAGGTAAATCATGATGATAAAGCAAAGTGCATTCTGTATTCACTATTTTGTTATTGAAAAAGAAATTAAGGATTTGTTTAAGTATAATATAACAGACAAATCACGAAATGCAGTAAATGAAACGGCAATGAATGATATCAAAATATTGTCACAGTTATGGTACGACTACTTGCTCAAAGGCACTTTATTCAGTATTAAAAACAAAAAGTGTATTCACATTTAATCTATAGATAGCATTTTAAAGTGTACGGCAAATTCGATTCTATAGAAACTAATCTTATTCTAAAAGTTAAAGACTTATATTTTTTTGTGGTATCTCCGAGTGTGTAATAAATTCAATACTAGATGACATATTACTGTTACATTCTGAAAAAGACAAGGTGTACTAAATCAAATCTTCACTCTTGGAGTTGAGAGTGATTTCATATGATATCGAAATCATTATACACTTTAAGATTATGATATCAAAACAAATCAAAATTGTCAAAGTTACGGTTCTTACTTATTTCGAAACGAAGCATGTTTCAGTACTTACGTCAAATATTTGTGTTGCCAATCTTTACTTGCTAACCACCTGTACATGTAAGTAAGAATAATTATTCGCAAACAACTAGCACAATAAATCATATTTTATTTAAAAGTAGATAAATTCTATACCCTTTTCAAGGGTGTAATTCTATCTAATAAAAGGCTAAGTGTGTTCTGTATATGATGTACTGTTTGATTTACAGCATCAAGCTTTTCATCAACGCTGTCTATCTTTCGTTTCATTGTATTCATCTGTTCCAGGGATTGATCCAATACAGTACTTGTATCACGTTGAATCATCAGTAATTCGGGTAGACCGGTAATATGATTATCATTTAATTTCCGTTGTTTCTTTTTAATATATTTAATGCCATCTATCGATTTGAAGAATGCTTGTTGTGATTGAATATACTCAATTGAATTGTATTTATGAATTTTCGTAAGACGCCACATTTTCCACGCATTTATAATAATATTCGCTGCTTGATGTTTCTGCGCTTTGGCTAATTCACAGTTCAAAACAAAATTATGAACATATCTTTCCCATCGGGACAAAATAAGTTTTTGAGAGACAACAGCAATCAGAAGAGCACTGACCAAAATACCAATGATACTTGCAATAGTAGCCACACCTAATTATTTTAATAATTCAAATGATCATTAATTAGTAGTTTTAATTATGAAAATTAGATATAATATAAATTAGGTTTGCTTTAAAGAAGCATTGACTACATTTGTTAAGCGAAACGTTCTTCTTTCATATTTTTTTGGCGTCTAAATCATGATTCGAAAAATATTGTTCAAACAGTGTCTATTCTTGCGACTATAGATAAATGATTATAAATGTAAAATCACAATTAATCGAATGTAGTTTTTAATTAAAGAACTATCACAAAAAAATAACTTATTTGTGAATAAAATTTAACTTACTTCGCCCACAATACGTAGCAGGTGTTACATCACCATAACCTGTAAGCAAGAACTAACTTGTTCTTTTTCTCTGTTCTTTATCAGATTTCAATTCGATACTTACCTACAGTAGTAAATGTTACAATAAATAGCCACATAGCAGCAAAAATCGATATATGTTCATTCTCTGATATCATATCACATGCACGCAATGACCAACTTCCAATAAGAAAAACCATTGTACAAAATATAACTAAACAACGTATTGGCCATTGTTGAAAATAAGTTTTAATAACGAAGATGAAATCAAGAGATATTTTGTTTAGATAACCAAGCGATTGTAGTGATGTATCACGAACCAAACGTGAATGAAATGTGATGTAACGACAGCATAGATATAGACGGCCAAACACTATCGAAATACATATCAATTATTTATCATTTCTTAGAAGAAAAGTAAACAATAGACTTACTTGGCAAACCAAGTGCAACATCAACAGGTACATATGTTAAGGCAATTGGTATTGCTGTAGACTGGTAGTTTTTTGTTGAATTTGCGATATTTCTTTCATCGTGTGAATATTGACCAATGGGAAAATGTCGAGGAATAGGATGAATACTACAGATCACTATTTCTAACATAATAGAAAGCAGTCTTTTGCCTGTTAATCCAACACGCCAATGTTCAATGGAATTATTAACACAATAGAGATTAATTTCGTAATAATGATAGTAGAGAACAAGACCAATAAGAACCATACTCGAAATTGTAATTGTCAATTTGAGAAGCCAAGTAGAGATTGTCTCGTGATGATCGAAACGCGCAAAAGTTATTTCATTATCAATAATCATAAGAATGATACCCAAAAAACCAAGAGCACACATAATATCATTTACTTGACGACTATAGCGACAAAAAATTGCACTATATCAACACTAAAATATTTTCTCACCATTTTGCATGCAACTTTTTTCGTCTACTTAGTCGATAGCTCACCAATTCCATGGATAAAATTTTGCCAGATCTTCTTTTCTGCATAGATTTCTGACGCAATTTATTCTCACT
This sequence comes from Rotaria socialis, assembly GCA_905331475.1. Classification (NCBI taxonomy): domain Eukaryota; kingdom Metazoa; phylum Rotifera; class Eurotatoria; order Philodinida; family Philodinidae; genus Rotaria; species Rotaria socialis. Next base: position 459,959 of record CAJNYU010000027.1, read on the forward strand.
TATTGTCTCATTACTTTGTTTTGATGATCGTCGAGAATGAAGAGATAGTTGTGAAATATGCCTCGAGATTATTGACACGGACTTTACTGGTACTTTATGTGAACATTCGATGTGATTAGTATTTGGCTGATCGTCTGAAACTGGAAAGTTCAACACTGTCGATCTATGTTCCACTGAAGTCATTGTAGATTATTATAATCTCATAAATTCAATTATAAACTTAACGCATATCGGCTGAACAACTATTATACATCTATCAATAATTGTTGACGATAATGAGATAATGAAAAGAAAATTATTTGTGGAATCACAAATATTAATGTTGAAGATTTCGAAAATTATATTCTAAAATAAAAAATAGAAAGCTATTTTAACTGGTTGAGAACCGAAGTGATAGAATGTGCCAGCCAGCGCTCAAACAACAATCGAACGCATTCTAAATATCACCTGGCTCTTTTTCAGCATCTTATTTCTACAAAAAAAAGACGAAAAACATAAAAAAATATGTAGAACATGGTCCCTTGCCGTTTACGTGTTTACACAGAAAAATCCAATCGTTCTTACAAACGATGCAATACAAAAATCAAGAACAAACAATGAACAATCATATTGTGTGCACATTCAGTAGGGTATTCAAATATATGCACGGTATTTTCCCTCTGCACGTGAATGGAAAAGTTTTGGTTGATACAGCGACTTTTCAAAGCATTTATTCACGTAAACATTTCTATAACAATTTTATTCATAATATAATCCATAAAAGATCGAAACATATTCTAGTTCAAGTTTCATCACTACCCTTTTTTGCATTTCAGCCTTTTATTTCGATCTATTTAGAAGAGCTTTTTCATTGGAAAATAATTCATTTTAATTTTAATCAACATCACTACAACTAAATAATAAAGAAAATTTGTATCATCGATCTGTACTTTTCATTTATATCCAACTTTACCCTTATTGAATATACCAAAGTTCATTAGTTGCTCTTCCGATTTAGTACAAAAGTAAAAGCATCGAGTTTAACAACAAGTTGAAAAACAAAACGTCTGAAACGTACGCGGAAACAGTTTCTCTTCAACTATCAAATAGTTTCTTTTAAATTTAACAGATTTTTATTTCATGTGGGTAAAGTGCGAAAAAATAAATATTTACACAAAACATTTTTTTTTTGTAACAGTAACTAGTTATTCCTTTCGAAAATATTTGAGAAAAAATTTGTGTATTAAACTATTTAACACAATTATTCGATACATATATTTACAAGACTCAACGATTAATCCGAACACCACAGTCTAGTAAGCGACAGGCCAAACCCCTAACTTAGATTCGATACGACTGGCATTCTGTCTGTTGAGATACACTGTCCTACGAATAAGTTTGACCATGGTCACTTATTTCGATAGTAAAAAAAAGCGAAATCTCGTCATATTATATGACGAATGAAAGTTAATTTTATCTTTGATACTCATTAAACTAGCTTGTTTAATTCTAATACAGATAGTTCTACTTTATACGCAATTGCAAAATAACAGTCTATTCAATTTCATGGCTATTGGAATATGTAAATCTTTGTCAAAACACAGACAAGAACATTTGGATAGATCAAATAAAAGCCGAAAACGAAATAAGTTGATGATCCATGAGTAATACTAATATTAAAGTGTAACGACTATGCATGTCACTATCAACGTATAAAATGTTGTTTTGCTTTAAGAAATTTCTCGTCTAAATCTGTAAAAATCGTGATAAATAGAATTGAAATTTTATCATTTGTAAAACTTTGATCGACCAGTTTAAGTATACGATTTGCCAACTTTTGCATCCTTCACATTGCATAAAGATTGATCCATTGCCGACGAATAGTAAAATACTGTCTTAAAAATTCGTGTCAATAACAAAACCATAGCATGATCATTTTGAAATTTGAAATCTTTGACAGTTCTGTTAGTCTCTAAAGAAGCTTGAAATTGATTTTGATTATGCAAAAGTTCTAACTACTCTATGTATTTAAATTATGTAGCTATTCGATAGTGCCATAATGAATCTGCACTCATAATACAATAGTATTGTAAGTATTTTGATTCGATCAAAATCTTGCGTTAAGTATCTGATAAAGTACATTTATCAAGCTAAGCGAAAGTTACTGCCAATCTATCAGATAATTGATTGCAAAAGATTCGTCATTCTGTTTGATTTAATTCCGCTGGCGTAAGATGGCACCTGATGTTAGTTATTAAGTTGATTTACATCCGCTTTTCTCAAAAAAGAAATTCAATTGGTTTCTTTTGATAAAGATTAATTTGATTGCAATGGAAAATGTCGAAAGTAAGATGAGGTTGACGATGACAATATAAAAGTGAGGGTCGTCGATTTCGACCAAATTCAAGATAGTTGAAATGAAATTGCAGTAGTTTTATTGTATACGTATTCAGAACGAATTCACTTATTTGCACGAGTTAATGTTGAAAGATTCACGAAGATAGACTTTCTTGGTACGGTCAGATGTGCTCAATGAACGTAAACTTTTCTGTAGATTAGATCATAAATTCAACACCTAGTTTATTCGTCATCCTGTTGGTATGTTGATTGAGTCTTACTTTTCACGCATAATAAACGAAATGAAAATACCACTCTAGCAGAGATGGGCAAGTCAAGTTGAGTCCAGTCATATTTGACGGACTTGACTTGCCCATCTCTGCACTCTAGAATGCCAAACTAATAAATTGGACTTAGAAACTCGGCCATCGTCACGATATACTTCGTTCAAGTGTGCTATGGCTTGTATTCTATTCAGCTGATAAAAATGTACTAATAGAACAAGTACAACCCCAGAAAAAAAACTACTGATAAGCACAAGCTAAATTCAACGTATGAAAGATATGCATTGCGGCAAGTGAAATAAATTATCAACGAATGAGAAGAAAGCTTCATCGAAAGATCGGTATCATGACACGTTGTTTGTTGTTGTTGCACATCGAATTTCTCGCACAATAAGTCGTGTTGATCGTTGCTGATGCATTATTCGATCGAAACGTACATAGACATGCACATTTATACGTGTTTATGTATTTAGTTTTGTCAAATTTTCTCATTTTAAGGAGGGCCATGTTTTGTTTTAGTCGACATGCTTAATCTATTCGATTTTTTTACGGCAACTATTGTTTATCTCAAATGTAAATGCAGCATGCTTAGATGATTGCTTATAATTTAGAATTAGGCCATTGATTATTCATCGCATTTGATCAATACGTTTTCATTGAACAAGCTCGTATTAGCTTGTTGTAGATCTTCAGCACGTTGAGATTGAGCATGAAGATTTCATAAAAAGTGCCCGTTCTCAATTTCGATAATCCCAAGCAAGAAGCAAACACTATTGTCTGTAATGAAGACAAAATCTTTGTTAAATACTCAAATATAGTCTTGATAATCCTATAATTGGTTATAGTATAAGGTAGAAGGCATTTCAAATTTTCTTTATTTAAAATAAAAATTTGTTCTAAATGAATGAAATGTTATGAAGAAAACTTTTGTCTTGTTATCAACTGCTTCGTTAACATCTATATCACATTGTCTACATTATCATTGCTAGATTATTATGTTTCTTATTACTATTTTTATCATAATATTTTATTTGGTTTATCATTTATACCAACATATTTTTCGAACAAATTCCGTCAATTCGAACGATAAATATATTCTTGTTACTGGGTGTGACTCAGGGATCGGTCATGCACTAGCAATAGAACTCGACCAACAAGGTTTTAACATCTTTGCTGGTGTTCTTATTCAGGATAATGCAGTCTTATTGAAAAAACAACTTTCATCGAAAGCTACTGTATTTCGTCTTGATATTACCAAACCAGAAGATATTGATACTGCCTACAGTTTAGTCAAAAATACGACAAACAATTTATATGCAATTGTCAATAACGCAGGCATTCTAACACACGGTTGTATCGATTGGACGTCAATGGAAACTATGCGAAAAGTCATGAATGTGAACTTCTTTGGGCATGTCGCTATGACGAAGAAATTTTTATCTCTACTTATTTCTAAATCTGACTCTCGTGTAATTAATGTAGTTTCTGCAGCTGGATTCTTTTCTTTTCCTAATACATCGGCATATTCAGCATCAAAATATGCATTAAAATCATTCTCAGATTGTCTTCGTCGTGAAATGGCTCCATGGAATTTACATGTTAGTGTAATTGAACCAGGCGCATTACGAACACCCATGATGGAAGGCTACGAAAACACCTTGAGAAATATATGGAATGGACTTTCAATCGATGTACAAGAACGTTGGGGAATCAATTATTTAAATAATATTATTACAACAGCAACGAATAGTCGATTTATGATAAATGCTGATAATCCTTCTAGAGTTGTAGGAGCTATTAAGCATGCGGTGATGAATCATAAGCCTCATAGTCATTATCGACCAGGTTGGCAAGGGAAAGTTATTTTTTACATCTTATATCTATCACCTGTATGGCTCAGTGATAAATTATTAGCCAAAGCCTTAAATTTTGTGCCTAGTGGTGTGCAACATCAACTTTTGGACTAAAATCACACTAATGTCACAATGATATTAGATGTTTTCTATCGAAAAAAGAGTTATTTGTCTTCGATATACAAGTTTTTAATGTCGATTAACTCTAACGATACTCTTGCTATTTTTTTCCAGAGAACATTTTTTATGGTAGTAAAAATCAAATGAAAATTTTCAGTCATCCTAGTCTATCAATTCGTAATGCTTTATCAATAATTCTCATCATCTAATTCAAAATTTTCATCAGTAACAGTAAACTGTCGGTTCAATAGATGGCTTCCTACTGTCAATTCGAGGTGTATTTTTCTTTTGTCATTTTAAACTCTTTTAGTTGATGTGTGCTTTTTTTTAAAAATATCTCACTTCGCCAATCCAACAATTGCGATTGATTGATGTTGTGGGTGTACATGTGTTTAGATTTAACTGTGCTAGTGTAGTAAGTTTGGTAATAGAAGTTTCAGACTTTGTTTGTGCTCTGGAAAGTCTTGAATCAGTGTAGATTTTCGTTCACCTAGAAATGCATGATGAATTATTTAAAAAACAGACAAAATCTTACTAAGGATATGAAGCTGTTTTCTCTCTCTAGCAACACGCATACTTTATTTTATCTTCATCTCGAATGAAGAATTTTGTCAAAACTATCATTACATTATAAATCATATTTTTAGTTCGCCTGTCGATGATGTTTAAATTTTCAATAGATGGTGCTCTGTGCTCGTGATATTTCTATTAGTCCCTCCATAAAATACCATTAGGGGAATTTACCTTATTTTTTTTCTTCGAATCTGATCTGATACTAGTATGATTGAGAAAAAATTTCTTTTACATGAAAGAATAATGTATTCTTAATGTTATTCAATCGAAAGACTTTGAAACTCAATAATATACATATATATATATTGTCAATCTGAAGATATCCAGCGACCGTTTTTATTTGTCATGTCAAGTAAACAGTCATAGATATCAATCATTATTTTACTTTTTGCCGGTAGGCATGATCTTATTACAAAATTTAAAGAAATGAAACGAAAATTTGTTTTCAAATTATATTTAGTGTTAACTTGACATCATAAACTATTCTAATATGAAAAATCATCCACCATGCAAAGATTGTCTATGATCAACATTTTCTTTCTCGATTTGTAAAGAAAATTACAAAGAATGTTTCTTTTCTTGATCATATCATGAACATGGAAACTGAATTTAAAATATTAATTATTATCTGTCGAATTACATATAGCTACTGTATTGCAACCGATTATAAATTGTGATTAAGTCGTATGGAATCATTCCATGTAACGATTTAATCTAAAATATTAATGACTATCGACATTATTTTCATTTTATTTGTATTGAAAAAAATGGCTTAAGATTAAACAATAACCGTATTGCCCGCATCGTAGAAATAATTGTAAATTCATTATGAACAAAGTAAATTATGATTCGTCTCATATTTTTCAATTATTTACCTATTTTTTTTGTGTTATCGACTTATAATCGATATGTATCGAATCTTAAAAAATTAGTCAGACACGAATAAATTCGACTTTTCTCTAATTAGTTCTATGATAGACGTTTTTAGCCGTCAATAGAAAACTTTTTTCTCTTTATCGAGTTAGATATGTATTTATCAATACTATAAAATATTTTAGATACGTTTAATGGATTCACTTTGTGAATGGTGTGCTAATCAACCAGCTGATAGCCGAGTAACAAATAATTGTCAACACAAGTTATGTTGTAAATGTATTATTGATGATAGAACATGTCAATCGAACTGTCCAATGTGTTGGTATACGAATGGATCAAAATTTATAAGTAACAATAAAATTTGTGGTGGTAAGCAAACAAAGAGGATTTCTAGAACATATCGCACCAGAACTGGGCAGAATACTTGAAGTACGCGCACTCAGATGGTCAGTACTCGTAAACATACAAAAAACTCCTATCTTTAACCATTTAATAATATGCACGATTTGTATTGAAAAATGATTCTGTCTGCGCTCTGTTGAAAACTGAAATCAATCACTGATGACTTCTTTTCAATCGATACTATAATACATTTCGATATTTGAACCAAAACTGGCAGTGAGTAGATTTTCGAAAAAGGAAATGGCCTAACTAAATATGCATATTTCGGAAACTACATGGATGAAAAAGAGAAATTACTGCTAGTGCATTTACATCACAAGGGAAATTTGGCAAATCTCCAAACTACCATAACATAGGAAGAGAACTTTTTTAACAAATTTCCTGGAAATTTTGGTAAATACGAAAATTTCTATATTCATACTGTATAGGTATAAGAATAAATATGTATATAGATTTAAAGACCCTACCCTCAAGAATGAGAAGAATTTCTGTATTGATCGTAATGTCCAGGTAATTACCAAAATTACTAGAAAATCTATTTCCTTTTGTGTACTAATTTGCTTTCATATTATGAGTTATTTCCGAAATTAACGGGAAATTTATCTTTGTATACGAAACAAGTTTCGGAAATTCCAGGAAATTTTTGTTGACACTCTTGTATGTCGTTTAATAGTGATGGAGAAATTTGTTATTTTTGAAAATTTAATTTTTCGGAAATCTGAACATATCTCAATTCTTACAGTGATTCATTTGAGATATATAGTTAATGAATAAAATTAATAAACTGTAATATTAGTATGTTGTAGTGGAATCAAGGTTGGTGATAAAAGTTTTCACTGTAAGGAAGGTGAACATGGCCACTGTTCTGAATGTTATGAGAATGGTTGTATATTATGTCAATTCCGTAAAACAAACTTGTGGAATGGTGTGTATCGTACTCTTGGGGCGAATTCTCAACAAGTGTTATATACATGTCATACATGGGAAACGAAATATGAAGATTTCAAACAATCAACGATGAACAGTAAAATGGCATTGGATAGAGACGATCCGTCACCTATGGAAGTTGACGACAAAGAATACTGTATTTCAGGTTAGTTCTCTTTAAAATAGTTCGTAAAAATAATTGATAGTAAGAAGTTCTTTTTTTTCTTTCTTGTTCTTCCAACTTACATGAAAGATTGTCATGAGATGAGTCATCAGATATTTTGTTTTTCTCCTTGAAATTAAAACAAAACATTTCGATATAACGTATAAGATGGGTGAGACAAAACTTTTCAAATAATAAGTTTTCATTTTTTAGCTTTGTCGATCGAAATAAAAAGAAAAATCACAGTTTTATTTCCAAATAGGTCAATATCTATCACAAGAGCATACAAAGAAATCTTCAACAAATGAAGAAGTTGGTGATTGTATGATATGTCTAGAAAAGCTGGGTTCATCATATCATAAACTTGATGTATGTGGTCATCTTTTTCATAAATCATGTATTAATCAGTGGTTTCAATCTAATGGAAAACAATCTTGTCCCAATTGTGGATATGTCTATGGTATTAGCAAAGGTATGATATCAATACATAAATAAAAACAAAAAATGTTACTGCATTAATTACTATTATTTAGGTCCTCAGCCTTCTAATGGTCAAATGATATGCAAATTACTTCCAATACCTTTACCTGGATTTGAAAATGAAAAATATGGATCTCATGAAGCACCAACAATTGAAATAACTTATAGATTTCCACCGGGTATTCAAGGTCCTCTTAATCCAAATCCAGGCAGTCATTTCAGTGGAACAACACGTACAGCTTATTTGCCAAATAGCAAAGAAGGAAAAGACGTATTAAAATTATTAAAAAAAGCATTTGATGATCAACATATATTTACAATAGGAAGATCATCAACAAGTGGTCAGGACAATGTTATCACTTGGAATGATATTCATCATAAAACAAGTATTCATGGTGGACCTGATCGGTAAAAAGAAAAGCAATTCATCTGTATGGTCTCATTACAATTCTTAATTGTATTCTTTTTCTTTTTTAGGTTTGGTTATCCAGATCCAACATATTTATTTCGTGTTCGTCAAGAACTTTCCGATAAAGGATACAAATAATCTTTGTTTTTTTTCTCTATTAGCATTTTTATTTTTTTCTTCGTAAATATAAAATAAAACTTGAATTGTGATATACATTAATAACTGGAAACAAAATATGTAAAGAATGATTGTTTTAGATAGTAATGGCTGCATCCTATTGGAAAAGTTCACAATTTGAGCAATGGCTATTTGATCGTCAAGAATTAATGTCATTTCGTCTGCGTGATATATCATCGTGGTCAACAAATAATAATTCATCATTAATAACAGAAGATGATTATTCAAAAATACTTATTTTTTATTCAAATATAATTCAACATATAGGTGAACAATATAAAGTTCGTCAACAAGTTATAGCGACAGCAATCGTGTATTTAAAAAGATTTTATGCAAGATATCCATTAAAAAGTATTGATCCATGGCTACTTTGCCCAACTTGTTTATTTCTTGCTGCTAAAGTTGAAGAATTTTCTACACTCAATCATCAACGAGTTTGTAATGCAGCTGCAACGACTTATAAAAAATATGCACATTTATTAGGTAAGATTTTAAGAAATAATTAAGACATTTTATTTAAAAATATATTAGTAATATGAATAGCGAAGTACACAAGTACAAACTTATATTAACTGAAATTAAAAAATGATTTAAAATCATCATTGAATAAAGATATCAAAGAAGAAAAAAAAAGAAAAAAAGAAATCAGTTTTATTTTTTCAAATAAATATTTATTTAAAGTTAAAAGAATACTTTTCTATTAATTTTGTTTTTATAATTTAGTAAAATAAGATTTTATTCCAATAAAAATAGAAATCATCAGAGTGGTCAAAGTCGTGAGATCTATAGGTGAGACCCAATTCGATTTTGAGAATCGTTCGTAGACTCCAAATTAATGTTTAATCGACACAATAGTTTTTATGAAATGTTTTTTGTTCTTTTTCTTTGACGTAGAAAAGAAATTATCTTTTATGCTTCATCTAACAAACAATAAAATTACATTTTTTTCTTCATGTTGTAATCGGAAAGATCAATTAAAATTTTCTAAACACAAGTCTTAACATTTAATTTCACGGATAATACAGTTCTGAATAAAAAAGAAAGTTAAACACTAATTACTTCTGCATATTGTCTTATCTTTAATTATTTTACCAGAGATGAACTTATTTTGTCAAATATTCTTTTTCTTCTTCTAATTATCATTCATTGATATATATATATATATTGAAAGCCACAGTTGAGTACAATTATTACAAAGAATATTATACTTTTGCATTCAATTGAATATTAAAATCTAATCTGTAATGATAATTAAGACCAGAATAACTGTTAAATTTAATTCAACATAGAATTTTAAGATTCAAATAATTAAAAAAGTAAAATATTTTCTTTTTTCATGTTCTTATTTATCAATTGGTGACAATTATCTTGATAAAATTATTATGAATACAACTTGTTATGTATTTTTTCAAGACTATTTCTTTCATTTCAATCGGAACACTAACAAAAGGAAACAATAATAATCATATGATCGATTCGCGTTAACGAAAAACTATTTATTCTAATTTGTTTCTGTTTATTTCAGGTGGCCCAGGAGAATATCCGTATCTAATAAAACATATTCTTGAATGTGAATTTTATTTACTTGAAATAATGGATTGTTGTTTAATAATCTATCATCCATATCGTTCATTGGACATGTATACACGAGAATTTCAAATTGATCAACAATTATTTGAAGCAGCATGGCGTATTATAAATGATTCATTAAAAACAGATGCTCCACTTTTATATCCACCTTATGAGGTTGCACTTGCTTGTCTTTTACTTGCAGCAACATATCGCGATAAAATGGCAATACTTAAACAATATATGATTGATGCACAAATTGATGTTGAAAGAGTTTATGAAGTTGTTAAACTTTTACTTAAATATTATGAATTAATGACAACATATGATGCTGATCCGCCAAACGATGGAAAACAAATCAAAGAGCTTTTGTCGAAAATTCCAAAACCTAAAATAATTCCTAATGAATCATCGCGTCCATCATCACAACCCAATGAACAACAAATCCAGGGAACTATTGGACAACAAAATAATAACAACAATACTACTACTACTGCTACTACAAATAATAATAACAATAATAATAACAACAACAACAACAACAACAACAATAATAATAATAATAATAATAATAATAATAATTGACATATGAAGAAAAACTCAGATAGAAAAATCAAATATTGATTTTGTTTTGTTTCTTTTTATAAAAGAGAAAAAAAGGAAATTTTGAATAAATAAATGTTACTTAGTCATTGTATATTGTACTTTAGATTATTTCTCTTATATCTTAATCAATGTCATGGTTACTTAAACAATGAGCCATTCATTGGTATCTTCATTCAATAATAGAAAAAAATTAATAGATGGGGATTCTTCAACAGCAATATCCACCATTTTTCAATCAAATTTAGCTTGTGTTTTAAACGATCCAAAAAAGACACGTGCAGAAATCTCAACATTTTTTACTAAAACATGGGGTTAGCTTTCTTTTTCTTTTCATTTAAATAAATAAAAGAATCTATGATTTCTATTAAAGGTAATTCATTTATTGATCGTTCACCTGATCAACTAACACGTCTTGGCGATTATAGTCTCAATGATTTTGAAACATATTTTAATAGTTTAAGAAAAAGTGAAAAATATGGTCGACCACGTATGCGACAAAATTCATCAAATGATTCAAATATTTCACAAAAACCGAATTCAGTTATCAACATTCCACAATTATTTTTTTCATCACAATTTACACTAAGTGATACATCCACATTTAATCTTGTTTTTCCAGGAATAATTCCAATAAGTCGTCAACTATCTCCTATACATTTTGAACAGCAAAAAACAAGAACAACATCAACAAGTAGTGAGAAATCAGAAGGAAGCAATAGAAGACAATCAACTTCGTCAGCAACTAATACCACCAAAGTAACCACCAACGGAACACTTAGGTTTGTTTTGAATATTGTATTGAATAAAAACTAAATAAACTTTACTTGATTTCTTTTATAGAAAAAAAAGAATTTTTTTTTGAATAGTTTAATGATAACATCAAATTCCATTCAATAGATAATATTGATCTTTAATTTTTAAAGCGTAGATAATGTAATTGGATCAGAAAAAAATTCTCTATTGATTTCAAGCATTTGCCTATCGGACTTCTAAATTAGAAAAAGAAATTTTGACATGACTTATTTATCAAAAGAAAAAAGATTAAAGACTTGAATGATGTAGATTTGTAAGAGATTATTCATGAATATTATAATCTGCGAAGTTGATCGTATTCTCAACTAATAATTAGAATGTAATTGAATATTTAAGACTTACAATAAATTCGATCGAGTTTTGCATAGTTCTAATGATTTTCTGGAACAATAAATTCTCATCATGAATAGTAAAAGAAGTTGTTGACTTCCTTGTGTATGTTCATCTCTTAACCAACGCCAATGAAAATAAAACACTGCATATAATAGTTCTAGTTCAATAAAAATCTTTCTAGATACGATAGAATAACTAATCAAGTATATCTATGCACACATATATTGAAACCTGAGACACTTTCAATCAAACATAGTGTTTACTAATATTTTTTTGCGTCTTTAATTGAACAAAATCTATTCAGTATGAACGTATTTTCTAACAAGATTATCATGAACATTAACGAATAAAACTTAATTTCTAGTTAGAAATTTGTTTAATCTATTTGTTTTACATTTATTTGAAATGGTTTCAATTTCAATTTCAATGTCAATTCTCCTTTTGAATGAAATAATTTTTTGTTTATTGAAAAAATAAAATTTATGTTTCGAAGAAAATAAAATATAACATTTCTTTAATTAATTTTAGTGGTTCTGTATCCAATTCTTCCTCACCAAAACATTCAATAAGTTCAACAACCCGTTTATTACAAGATAAATATACTCATTATTTAGATGAAGTTGAATTATTAATTACACGTGCATTATCAACAAAATCTCATTGTTTTCATGATGCTGTTCGTTCTCATGATGAAATTCAATCATTTTTAAATACAACACGTCATGCAATATCGTCCTTACGTGGTGAATTATCAAATTATGATTCTCAATCTTTATTGACACTACTTCGTCTTTATCGTTTACTTCGTCAACGACAAAATCAAAGGCAACTTCTTAAACGTTTAGAATCTTTATCTATTGTGAAACAAACTCATATACAAGTTCGAGCTTTACTAACAACAAGTGATTATTTATCGGCTTTGGATTTAATTGATGTAACACGAGAGATCCTTTCAACACAATTGAACGATCTTGTTTGCTTAAGATTTTATGATACACAATTAAATGAATATTATTTACTTATTATTAATCTTATGAGACAAGAATTCGGCCAATATTTAACTAATCAATTGTTAGCACAGCAAGGTTTCTTTTAGTTCAATTTAAATTTAAATTTAAATTTATTTTTGATTTAACTATTTAGATTTAATACTATCAAATGATTATGTTGAAGAAGATAAACTAATAACAATTCTGATTGGATTAATTCGTGTTAATGATGACAAATACATTGATGAAATTCGATCAAAATTTGAACAATTCATATTGGATATTATTGAACGAGCAATATCATCAAATTCAAAAGATATTTATTTAGAAAAATCAAATAAAACAACAGCTAAGACTAATAGGTAATTTAAAAAGAAAATTGATTTTTATGCTACAATAGATTATTTTTGTTTTCTGATTTTTATAAACATTTTAAAGCATTAATTATTATGATTATTATCGTCGTCGGGAAATCGTGCTATGCTATAGTGACGAGGGGTGTCCAAGTACTGAGGATTAGGGATTCCTCATCAGTTCCCCTACAGTTCCTTGCACACTAAAGGTAAAAATATGGAATATTCATGATAATTTTTGTTCTTACACTCATTGTCACTTGAAAAATTGTGAGAAACAATGATTTCATGCAAAAATGATTTTTAAAACAGCAATATCGCAACTTTCGTGAATGGTGGAACTGTGAGGGAACTTATAGTTGATTCCTATTTTCTCTAGGCATCATCACAGCGGTACTGATAATTCCTCGACACATTAGGAATTCCTTTTTCTCAGTCCTTGGACACTGCTGGTTTTTTGTAGGCGTTGAAAAAGAAGAAGTCTTTAGAAAGTAATTTTTCTTCTGGTCGATAAAATTTAAAAGCAAGCATTACCATTGATAATGTGTCATTTTTGTTAAGTTTTCATCGCATAGGAGAGTAAACTTAATGAAAATATCAGAACTGAAAAATGATTACCAAAGTTGAATCTTATATTTCTTTATTTTTGTATACGTCAGATTGATCAATTTCTTTTTAAGATTATTTCTTCTTTGCTTATTAGAAATTCTAAATAAATATATTTGTTATATGATCATCAATTCTGAATTTAAACGCAACAAAATTCGAGCTACACAGCAGTTCATTTGAAAAGAACTAATCGTAGGAATCCACCAGTGACAGTAATCATTAGTATCGCCGTAAATCGATTTACTCGTCTAGACATGAACATTCATAATAGTAGCAGCGCAGAATAACACCTCAACGATCTTACGCTCATTCATTTTGTTTTGTTTTTGATGGACAACGATTTATTTCACGAACAATATAGAAATCTTATTCAAAACATCTTTAGGCCATATGAGAACTAATTTTTTTTCACACGAGAATAACAAGCTGAAGAATTCCATGATACTTCCTATAGATTCAGATTGATGAAGCTCAAAAATTATGCAATTGATGTTAATCAAAGTCAGTTATGTTTTTCTTAAATGATCTCTCTAATAGATATTCTATTGATTTTATAAAAAGTACTGTCAGTTTTATCTTACAGTTATCGTAGAAATAAATTTCTACCATAGATAAATCTGTTGAACAATAGAATAATGAAGGACACGATGATTTGATTTGAAATTCCACTTAAAATAAAAGCTAGTGAAAATTTTGATGAAATTCAAGAAAAGAAATTCAAGAAAAAACTAATTGAATTAAATATATTTAAGTGAACAATCTTCACTGAACGAAGAATCCTCTACAATTCCTCGATACAATTATCCATCATCAATAAATTCTAATTCTGGTTCATTTTCTTCATGGATTCGATTAGCTACTTTAATTCTAACATCAACTGAACAAGGTCTTTATCGTCTTAGAAATCTTTCTCAATATATAAACGATGCACTTTTAAAGCATCAATTAAAAATTACTTCATCAATAGGATCACTATTAAATAATATTTACGATACAGTACAAGCTCGTCTAACAGATGTATTAACGCAAGAATGTGCACGTTATCAAGTTCATTTCGAACGTTTATCACTTGATGAATATTCACAAATAGTTAAATTAATTGAAAATTTCATATTGAATGTAAATGGCGATGATAAAAAATACAAATCTCGGCCATTCAGAACATTTTTACAATCACAAACAAGTAAATTTTTAACTCATTTTCATGATGAAAGAAAACAACGTGTTGTAACTACATTAGATAATGAACAATGGAAACAAGTAAATTTTTTTCTAATAATTCAAATATAAATAGAATAAAATAAAATTGATAGGTTCCCGTTCCTCGTTCAATTCAAAATTCAGTTGATGAACTATTCAATTTATCATCTTCAATGAATTCAAATGGATCAGAAACATTAACTATTGATAATGAACATTTTATTTTATCAAATAGTGCACTTCATCTTTTTATGTTGGTGCTTGATTATTGTTCGTGTGCTCAATTATTAACTTCATCATCAATAAATGATGTTGAACATCGTCTTATTGAATTACTTAATCTTTTTAATTCTAAAACATGTCAATTAGTATTAGGAGCTGGTGCAGTTAAATTAGGAAAAATAAAAACTATTTCAGCTAAGATTCTTGCCATTACGTGTCGATGTTTACAATTTATTAAAATAATTTTACCCAAAATTAAATCACATTATGATCAATTGCAGGTATTTTTTCATTTCATTTTATACTAAACAAGCGACTAAACCTTTTTTTATAACGAAAAATTTATTTTTTAAAGAAAATTTCCTTATGAACTTGATAGTTTTTTATTAGGCAGATATTTATACATCATATTTAATGACGATCATCTTTTTATGGAGATTAAAAAAGTACAAACTAATATTGTGAAATATTCAATTTGTAGATAATCAAAACATAGTGTTCTTAGATATATATATGTCGTGCAGAAGTTACACTCTTTGCCGAAGTTACAACTTCGACGGACACTATTGTCGAAGTTATAACTTCGACGATTATCTTTGCAGAAGTTATAACTTCGGCAAGTTGCATTGCCGAAGTTAAACTTCGACAAGTAAATTTTGTCGAAGTTACTGTGAATGATTCGATAAACCTAAAACGTTAAAAAATCAACGTAATTTTTTCGATATCAATATTAATAACTATTTTTTAATTTAATAGAGATAGAAAGANAATGATATATATCCCTTGAGAAGTCTGCCTTAAAATAATTTTTTGTTTTACTCAACCAAAAGCAAAAGAGATATGCAAAATTGTGCAGAATTTCAAAACCAAGGGGTGGCAGATTTACGTCCTTATCCAGCAGTGCGCTCTCTTTCTATCTCTATTAAATTAAAAAATAGTTATTAATATTGATATCGAAAAAATTACGTTGATTTTTTAACGTTTTAGGTTTATCGAATCATTCACAGTAACTTCGACAAAATTTACTTGTCGAAGTTTAACTTCGGCAATGCAACTTGCCGAAGTTATAACTTCTGCAAAGATAATCGTCGAAGTTATAACTTCGACAATAGTGTCCGTCGAAGTTGTAACTTCGGCAAAAATTTTGTCGAAGTTATAACTTCGGCAAAGAGTGTAACTTCGGCACGACATATATATACGAATGAAAGTCAAAGCAAGAAAGCAATTTTCCTTCATTACTCATTCAAGGATAAAATGAATTGAATTATTGATTTTCAATTGTTTTTCTTTTATTTGCAGGTTTCATCTGAATCTATATCAACAATTTCATCTATTTCATCTGCTAAACAATTTGAACAGCTGGCAAAACTTTATTCGGAACATATCGATGAAATTCATGGAAAATTAATTTCGATAATTGAAACAACGTTTGGTGATACACTTTCATCATATGAAGTTCGTGCGCCAATGCCAAGTGATTGTTTTCGTACACTTGTAACACGGCATATAACTGCTTTTTACAATGCTGTCGCACGTATTGTTTCACCTAGTGATCTTATTCTACTTTTTACTCGTCTTAATTCAATATTTAAACAGCTATTAGCGAAACGTCTACGACAACTTAGAATTGCTAATGATGGTGGACCTCAACATGGACTCTTAACAAGTGATCTTTTGTATTATATTAAACAAGTTCAAAGTTTTCCTGGACTCGAAATGTTGGAATTGCATGTTGATGAAATTTGGACGATCAATTAATCCTTTTTCTTGTCTTTTATTATTATTTTTTTTTCTTGTTTATTTTTCTTCAAGTTAAATATACACACATAAAACAAGCACTTTGAAAAAAATCACTTATCTACTAAACTAGATTATTTAAAATGTCACTTTGTTTTATATGCTGCTACCGAACTTGAAAAATCTGACGTAAGATCTTGTAGTAATACACGCGAAGATCGTATATGGATGAGAGCGAAATTTCTATTGTACTTACACTCTCACATGAAGTTTCTTGATAAAAATTAATGGAAATTATTACTACTGTATTTTACTGCGATTCAATAATATTTCCTTTTCACCAGAAAATATTTCAATTTCAATTCTAATTGACATTACAATGCCCGAAACTAGCATTTTCATTGTGTTGAAAAAAGTAGAAGCTTCATTTTGACCAGAAACATTGAAAATTTGAGCACAGCATAAATTTAAATCATTATAAAAGCAGGCGAATGTTTTACTTAGAATACTAAGTTTCATGTGTTGTACAGACTTTTTTATGAAATTACATGGTCAATTTTTGTCGTACCATTAAGAACTGTTTCTCCACATTTCCTTTTTGTCGTGATAAAACGTGATATTCTCATGTTTTGATGTTTTGTCGCTGGTTCAAAGATATTTCTAGTCATATATTTATGTATACTAACTTCTTCTATAGTTTCTCGAAACGCATAGCAATAGTTATTGACACATTTAGATTGTCTTGCACCTGTGCAGTTTCTTGTCTCTCATCTGTTTTACGTAATTTCATCTAATCAATATATATGCTATCATTTGAACTTCTAAACAATCGGAAATTGATTAATGCAAACTATTGTATTATTTATCCTTTCGAAGACTTGAAGTGATTGTTTTATGCAAATGTAGAGAATATTATTTTCAGTTGAATATTTTATTTGAAACAGTATTCAACATTTGATCTGCTTCGTTTTAAAATTAGTTTTATTTATGTTTCTTTTTCATTGCTTTTTTGTTGTTTTTGTTGTTGAATTAGGCAAAGTATTTTTTATTTTGTCCGATTTTAAATAGTTTTCTTCTTGTCGTATTTATTTATAAAAATAAATCAATGAATAAATTGAAGAAATTACATCTCGTATACTCATATATTTTGATTCTTATTTAATGTTGCATAAAATTGAAGCTCGCCCAAACATAAATGTGATCACTTCCAAAAATTCTTAGAGCATCTTCGAGCGATCGATCTTGAGTATTCCATGCTTTGCCTTGTTCAATCAAAGCAACTTGATTTGGATCATAAAAAATATGATCAATAGAAATATCCGACTCATCATCGTATCGATCAGTATAATATGAAGGAATAATCTTATCTTCATTTGATTCATTGAAGACATTTTTGAATTCAATCCATTCAAACTGATCATAAACAATTTTGTCCGCATTTAAATCTCCAGCCATAATGGACATAGAACTTGAAGTACCTAACAATTCATTGCATTTACTTTTAACCATTTTTGCTTGTGGCAATGGACAAATATAATCTAGGTGTAAATTAACTAAATGAATATTTTTCGAAGGAATAAAAATGATTTGAATAGCATCGCCTTGTTTCGAATCAAGAATACCATTAATTATCCGGGCTTCTCCGGCATATCTCCAATCTTTATGAATCAATGTAAGAAGTCCGTTAGCTAATGACGTTGAACTTGGATTATTGGGTGCGAATTCAGATATATATCTATCGCCTAATTTTTCTTGAAAGAGAGGTATCATATTTTCTTGAGCTTCTTGAATCATAATGACATTACAATTCCACGCAGAAATATTTGATGCAATGACTTTGATTCGCGTATGATGATCAGCAGCTAAATCATATACAGATGGATACCATTCTTTCTCAACCCAGCAAGGTGCTAAAATATTCCAACTCATAAGTAATAAATCACATGTTTGGTTTGCCTTCATTCTTAAAATTAAATAAGAAATAAGATACGAAGATTTTATAATCTAAAAGTTTTCCAAAAAAGAAACGGAAGAGTTAAAATATGGAATTTTTTTCAATGAATTTTTTGTGTTTATTTATTTACAATAGTAACTATGTTGAAATATTATTCTAAATCATTGGTTTTTTTTTCTCTTTTTCATTCTTACAGTTGCCATATTTGTCAATGACTGAAGTAATCAACTACAGAAACGATAGGTGTCATAATAATACTCAACTTGAGTAAATCAATGGTAGCAGTGTTTCCAAGTCTATGCACAAATCATGAACTTGATCATTCATTTACCTACATTTTAAAGGCTCAATTAGATGATTAAAATTAATTCCTATAGATCAAATTATGAATAATTGCTAAACTTTCAATTCAAATCATCTATGTTATGATGATGATATTACTATCCATATATAAAATGAATAAAGTTTCTAATAAAAAGGTGTCGTCTTACATATATTTCTTCCCATGTGAAACAATCAGACGGTATTCTTGTAAGATCAGATGAAATCATACAAAAAATCGTAAAGTCAGATCATCGTATCCATTCGTATTGTAAGATTCGTATAAGATCTTATCAGGACATAAGATTCTTGTAAGATCTGATAAGAATCTTACAGAAATCTTACAGTACGAATTGATACGATGATCAGGCTTTACGATTCCTTGTATGATTTCATCTGATCTTATACGATCATACCGGATCAGAGGTATGATCATACAAGATCTTACTGTCTGATTGTTTGACCTGGGTTTTTATTAAAGATCATATAAAAACATTACCATCGACTTCTGTTTAAAACATTGGAGTAATTTTCGAGTAAATTATAAGATGTCATCTTTCATATATTTTCAAAATATTTCTTAGAAATTGTATGATATTTTTCAAAGAGACAAACATTTAGTATCAGCTATGAATCGAAGTTTTGCGGCTTTCCCATCACATTGCATAGTAACGGTAACGAAAAATCGTACAATGATGAATACAATCTCCCTTGCAACTGATGATACAAACGCAGCAGACATCAGAATCATAGCTGAAATTTTCTTAGCGATGAAAAAATTAGTAAATAGAATTCAAAATCAAATATGGACTATAAAATATTTCAAAACTTTTCTCGCACTTTGATTGGCTCGAATAGGTTTGCCAATCTTCGCGTGATTTTTGTTCGTAATTGTACCTATATACAATTTTTAGTATCGATGTCAATAATAAAGAGTTACGATCTAACAGTTTCATGCAATCATCATATAACCGACGTTAAATAACATAAAGTGATTAAATTATAATTTGGATAACTAATCAATATATAACAGGCATAAAGACTTGCTGTTATTAGAGAATCCCTTCTCGATGTTCTTTTTATTAAGATTCAAAAGAGATACCGTTAAGCGAGAGAAGAGAGGATATATACAAGAGAGAATAAAGCATCAAGGAATGCGAGTTGAATAAACATATTGTGAAGAAAGAAGTGAGTCAAGTAATGTAAACATATGACTGTAACAGCTGTACGAAAAATATAATAGGTTTATTCGACAGTTAAAACAGAAATCTATCGTTTCAGCAGTAAATTCTACACAGTTGATATATCATGTTATTTTCGTATTACAAAGCATAGAATTTAATTATTAATAAGCTAGTTTTAATTGCACACTCGAATTTTGAATGATTTGATGCAATTCTTACTCGCGAAGAGAACTATAAATGATATTCAAAAATATTATTAAAAATGTGCGTAAGATTGAATGTGTAAGATTCAGATTAATTTTTGAATATTTTAGCTATCGTCATTTTAATAATACCAATTTAGGTTGTATTTAATATGAATATTAGAAAAGAGTCGCAAACTTCAACGATAATATGTCGATATTTAATCGTTAATATTCATAATTAAAATTAATTTGAACAAATTCTTATTTGAAGAGTGATAAATTTTATAACATGAATATAGCTTCGAAATATTTTTCAGTTGTTTTTTTCGGGTAAATTTTATCGCTAGAAAAAGGGTGTGGGTGTATATATTTACGAACATGCATATCTACCACCCACGCCCTCAGTAGAACTTCAGAAGAATATGTAATATCGCTCCATTGTTGAATCTGATCGCGTTGTAGAAAAAGTTGCTTCTATTAGCATATATTTCACTTGTGTTCATCTTAGAAGGTATGATCGATACAAAATAGCTGTCTGTGCGTTCAAGTCTAGAAGATTATATTTAATTATTGAACATTATGAACAAAAGCAATGTATATTTTGAGAAATATTTACGACTTGAACTTTGAAGACTCAAAATAAGGTAAGCAACAATGTTACAAAATACGAAAAATAGCTAATATCTAAATAGTTATATGTTATTGTAACTTGTTTAATTGCCATGAGTTTATTATGTGATAGTTGCTTGAATGGTCCTAAAAAGAAGAAACTTTGTATTCATCGTAGTGTTAAAGATTAGTAGAAACCTGCTAGAATTTTATTTTTCTGTTCTTTTTTAATCTCCTATGCTTTCTTATCAATAATAAAATTCAGTAAGGATATGGGATGTGGGCTTTGATATAGATACATCATTTGCGTACATGTGACTTACTATGCAAACGCATCGTTATAATGTAATTATTATACACCACATTTTGGTCTTTCGAGAAAAAAAATTATCAGAGATTTTTTCAGAAAAACTCCATTGAATCATTCCCATTCTAAAGATTTTAGCAGGTCAGATCTTCAAAACCGATTCGACCTTCATAAGAAGCCTTCTTAGGACTTTCTCTTGATTATTGACTATGATCGACGTGTACTCGAATAATAAAAAATCGAAATATGGTCTCAAAAGAAATTAATATAGAAAAGTAGAAGAGTTGCATTTTCGACTGCGGTACATATAAATAAAAGTAACGCTAAACCTATGGATTCACTCACCCTTTTCTGAAAGATACGTCAGTGTCACTGTATTTTATGGAAGAAATTGTGTTTAAAAGTTCGTCTTAACTGTTCAATTATTTATATTGCTGGCCATTGCGTTAAGCAACTCATATCTATCAGGAGCGTAGATTGGGTCTCAAAGCAAGGAGACGTCGGGGAGTGCAAGATGGATTTTGGTTAAATTTTTCGATTTTTGCTAAAACATTTTCGAAACAGGTGGAACACAATGAGAAATTTTAAAAGCAGGCGGAGACGTCGTGCCCTACGCCCCTCCCCCTTTTTACGCTACTGGTATCTATTTCAAACACGCTTTACAAGACTTTTTCCCTATGAAGATACTAGTTGATTTGATGTCTTCTGCGAGTTTCCAGGAAACTCGAATTTTTCCACTTTTCTGGTAGCAAGGGTATAATGGATATGAAATGGAAAGTCGCTTCCCCGCACCCTCAATATGCCATACGAGACAAAAGTGTAGCCGTGTGAAAGTTCCTTGCCCGCACCCTCAAACTGATTTTGCTTTTGTGAAAATTTTGTGCGGAGGCACTAGTTTTTCGTTTCTGGGAATTTTTGCTGCAGGAATTTTTGTTCCTGGAAATCATTGATAGTTTCCGGGAAACTCCTGAGACATCATATGTACTAGTTCCGCGTTTACTTTATAGTTGTAAAAGATATTGCTGATTCCTGACTTTTGATTGTTGCGGCTTCTTTCTTATAAAAGTCAACATTACCTTAGTACAAAAACTCGGTCACAAAACATATGATCTTGTGAAAAATGCTTTCTATTTAATTATAATCTTAAATGGTGAAATAAGTTTTTCTCTGTCTGCTTAGAATGATGATCACATTTCTGTTCTTCTTTCCATCTTTCTCATTATCTGACATTAATAAATGAAGCATTAGAGAAATTTAGAAAATGAAGATCGTGAAAATTTGCTCGAATCACGATAATTCTCTTGGACTTTTTATAGAAATGATCAAGAAAGATACAAGATGATATATGAAGTTAGTCAAGGTTGGTGTATAACATGGAAAAAAAACATTTATCATTATTATTGATGCAGCTGGTCGTAGAAGTTTTGGATGTTTTGTTCCAGATATCAACTGACATCTATAATAATCCACTCTGATTCGTTCAGAAGAATATTAAAATGAAGACTAATTGAAATTGAAAGATCCATTTGACATAGATACAAAAAAATCATTTCGCAAATAACTACACATACCTACTGTAACAAATTTTCTTGATTTCACTATTTTCATTTTAGTTTCGTCTATAAATTAACGCATTGATGTCAAACAAGACATTTACATCCGAATCAATCCTTAGTTCAGGTGAAGAACAATCATCAATGCCAAATGTAAAAAAGATCAATTCAGATACAGAAATTAATGATTTTCGTTCAAATGTAAATCGACATATTCTGTTCTTTTGTAGTAAGAAATGCTTTATTTCTAGTCAAAAAAATGTTCATCTGGTTCTCCTGACGTGATCGTTGAAACTATTTCACCATCAATTTCATCAACAACAAACACTAATAAATCAAATCAAGGTCACAAAACGAAAACAAATTCTAACTATAAAAATCAAAGTCCTAATCAACTATTTACACAAGTAAATTTTATTTGTAATTTAATGAAAATTACATTTTAAAATTTGTCTTTTTTTACCCAGGTCAAGCGAAACGGATTACGTTTACGGGCCGTTTTCGGACAGTGAGCTGTGGAAATACGGTTATTTTACGACCGTAAACGATGTTATTACGTACCGTAAGTAGTCCGTAATTATCCGTCGTACTGGAATCAGGAATACGGCCCGTATTTTATCCGCATCGTAAACACTCCGTAGTCGACCGTAAACTATTATA